>MNCI01012490.1:599498-653060 GCA_015680685.1 Gnetum montanum | reverse complement strand
GTGTAAAAACAATAAGCTCAACATTGTTTTACGCTCACTACGCAACTGCGCGTAATAAAGCGTAAATAATGTACAACTTACGCTCCCTACGCAGCTGCGCGTGGTGAAGCGTAAGCAATGTATAAGTTATGCTCACTACGCAGCTGCGCGTAATGAAGCGTAAATAATGTGCAACTTGATAACATACGCAATGGTACGCACCGCCGCGTAACAAGCATAAAGACAAGTTAATCATGCACCACGAGAAAAAGCGTCAAACTATTGCGCTTCTCTAGACTCCGCCTTTGACTATTTTGGAGCTTATTACGCTCATTACGCTGCCGTGCGTAATAGAGCGTAAACTTGTCCTGGAACAAAGTTGCTGCGCGCTCTTGCTTGAATTGCGAATCTTTGCCTGAGGCCGACTCGTAATTTTCACGGTGTTTCAGTTTGCTATTAGGAGCTCGCCTTCGATGGGACCCCACGGAGCCCATTGATTTGGACACAATGGAGCCTCCATCGGATGAGGCGTCCGTGCCACGTCACATTTATGAGGAAATGCGTAAATGTACGTTACGCTCGACACGCTCCTTATGGGAGAGTAGGGGCATGAATGAAAGCCTCTGGAAAAGGCTGCAGAGGTCAAAGCAGAAGATTGAGTCTCTGACCAAAGACGTTCGGGGACTTGAAGTCATGGTGCAAATTCCTACAGGCACAGGAGACGAGTGATGAAGACTAGCATACCGTTGTTATCGACTACTCCCGTTATTGGACCGCCATCAAAAATAGCGTGCAAACCAATTAGGCGTTGGTAGCGCAGTGGATGCAGATAGAGCTCCTAGCTCAGAAAAGCCAGGATTGGAGGGATTATTATGCAAGCGTGCAAGAGTGGGAGAAGAAGGAAAAGGACCACAAACATCTGTATAAGTGAGAAAGCATCGCTTATCGTAAATTTTATCGCGATTCTGCCGTCAAGGCTCAATCCCTGGAAGTTTTCCTGCACATCATCGGAGCTTCCGAAGCCTTCAAGAAGTTCGAAGAGCAGGTGACTGTAAGTGCATCCCCGGAAAANAAGCCTTCAAGAAGTTTGAAGAGCAGGTGACTGTAAGTGCATCCCCGAAAAAGGAGATGACTCTTCCTGGGGGGCAGACAACAGTCCCTACATTCTTCCCGAACCCACCCCACTGGACTAGCGTAGAGAAAGGGAAGGTGAAGGCTGGAGCTGCCTTGGGAGATGATGTGTGGTTGGACCTATCTGAAGAGGAAATTATGAAGCGCCTGTGGGCTAGCCTGGACAAGCTTCCCTTTGCTGCAGAAGTAGGGCCATCGCAGNTTATGAAGCGCCTGTGGGCTAGCCTGGACAAGCTTCCCTTTGCTGTAGAAGTAGGGCCATCGCAGGTAAGTTTATGCATGAATAAGTCTACATTTTCTAATTATGTTGTTAAGTCTTGTCTAGCTAATATGTTTACTGTATCTAGGTACCGAAAGAGGATAGGGAAGGCGAGCAAGCTGAGGATCCAGTACAGGAGGAAGAACGCAGTGATGAAGAGCATCCCCCTGTGGAGCCAGTGCCGGAACAAGGACCCCATGAAGAGGAAATTATTTGTGAGAGAATACTTCCCAGAAGAGAAGGTCCACTAGAGGACGATCCCTTAGGGCTAGAGCTGGACTTAAGGGATACTGGTGATAGTGGCAGTAGAGGAGATGCGTAATTGTGGTTTACGCATAGTTTTATTGATGTGAAGTCAAGTAGTGTTTTGTGAATGACTGAAAGACAAGCTATAAGAACTGGTGGTTGTTTTAAATGTCAATTAATTTGTTTTTTCTCTTATGTTTTTATTTGCAAAACGTGAGCGTAATTGTTAATGATTTTTCCTAAGTTATGCCGATGAAATGGAAAAGCTAGTTTAAGGCCGTTGGGGGCCGTATGCATAAACTGGAGACTAGTTTTAGGTCATTACGGGCCGTCATATGCATTTGCGTACTTTGAGAACTAGTTTTAGGCCATTGCGGGCCACAGCTAGTTTAAGGCCGTTGCGGGCCTACTACGTAATACAGAA
Source organism: Gnetum montanum (assembly GCA_015680685.1). NCBI lineage: Eukaryota > Viridiplantae > Streptophyta > Gnetopsida > Gnetales > Gnetaceae > Gnetum > Gnetum montanum. The sequence goes on along the minus strand of MNCI01012490.1, from coordinate 651,021 downwards.
AACGTAAATGGTGAGGGTATACAATCCTACGTAATTATGCTAAAATGATGTAAAAGAGTGAATAGCATGCGTAAAAGAAACGTAATGACGTAAGAAATGACTAGCGTAAAAACCAAAAGCGAATGTAGTGTAAAAATGTATGAAATAAAACAAACTGCTAAGTGTAAGCTGCAAGAACGTGTAAAGATATGATGATGTGCGCAAAAGCCATTGTTCAACCATTAATATGCAATTGTCTCTTAATGGCCTTTACATTGAGCGTTGCGTAAGGGCGGGGGGACTTATGATTTGACTCCTCTACGCTGCCATCCGAAAATGGTAGGTTGGCCCATGCGAGACTGTCATCATTGATGTTAGTTTGTTGAGGGATTTGGAGATGGGTCTGATCATCAGTCGTTTCTATCTCCGAACCCCACTCTTCTTCAATGTTATTGATGGTCCTGGGGGTGATTTCATCACCGCGTATCACAACCTCCCCTCCAGCATAGGGCAGGTGTATTTCTTGGTGTATCGGTGATGAAACCGCCCTCAGCTGGGCTAACCACGACCTCCCTAAGATCAAGTTGAATCCAGGCATCTCCTCGATGACTAGGAATGTGGCCTCTATTGGGAATTGATCCCCTGCCACAAATTCGATACGGACCATCCCTTTGACCTGAACCCATGCCCCATTGAATGATTTTATGCAAGCTGTCGTTGTGGGAGTGATCTGGTCGACCAGACCCAATCTATCCACAATGGGATAAGGAATGACGTTTGTAGCTGCGCCATCGTCCACGTGTACCCTCCGGATTCGGTACTAACCGACCCGAATGGTGATGAACATGGGTTTAGTTGTTACCTGACCTTTCTCAAGATCATCTTTGATAGACTCATCATGAAAGGTCAGCGCGGTAGGCCTAGATTGCTCAGCTTTGGAAGAAAACATGACAGCATGTATCACTTCCTTCTCCGCTAGCAAGCCTTCATCCACAAATATGGATGTAAGCATATGGACCATAGCCTCATGGTGTTCCTGGGATGTCATAAGCAGGTCATAAAGGCTCAGCATTGTATTTTTTTGTTTAAGAGCCTGTTTGACCTGCATAAATGCATCAAGGAGGTCCTTCTCTTGGCTAGGTGGTTTGTCTCCCTTGTCCTTTTTCATTCGGCCCAAGAGACGGATCTCTCGAGGTAGGACAGTGTCAGTCAAAGGGTTGTTCTTTTTCTTGCCAAGAGAAGGTGGCTGCGTTTCTGCGTCTTTATCCTGTTTCTGAGGCAAAGACGAAGGCACAGAGGCTAGGGGCCTAGGCTTAGGGAAGTCGAGCGTAGAATGGTCTTTTGTTGCGTTAATAGGTATGTCCTCTCCCTTTCGCTTGGGAGACGATGGTTGGCTGTTCTGGTTAGAGGTCTGCCCCTGCGTGAGAGGAGCAGCCTGTGATTTTGATGCCCTGATAATGAAGGGTGCCTTGGGCGTGGACGCAGACAAAGCCGTAGCTTGTCTGTTGCTGCGTGACTGAGGGTGTATCTGAGAAGGTGCCCGTATAATGAAGGGAAGCCTGGAGACACCACTGGTTGCCGATGAAATGGTTACCACCCTTTGTGAGCTGGCAGGCACATGCAAAACAAAAANTGTTTGATTTTCTGGGCACGTCGGGTTACTCCTGTCTAACTTGAGTAAACCATCATCCAGCATACGTTGAATGTCATCTTTCAACGCCCAACAGTAATCTGTATCATGACCACACAACTGGTGGTAGTCACAGAAACGGTCCAGCCTAAAAGATCTTGAAACTGGTGGTTCGTTAGGTAAGGCTAAAGAAGGGTTCTTCAGCAGTTCACAATGACGTCTGTGACGCTTCAGAGCTTTCTCGGACACCTTATTAGGTTGAATGTGCCCTGCCCCTAATAGTTGTTTCAACAGTTCTGAATGCTTTACAGGTAGGGCCGTGTACTTTGAGCGATCTTTACGCTCAAAGTTTGGTTTTGGCTGGGGGGCCTTTTCAGGAGCTGCCGTGTCTTGGCTGGTTCCTGCACCAGCTATAGCCTCAGGAGGTGTCGTAGGTGCCTTCTTGTTCTTGTTCTTTGCCCCCTCAGTCAGCGCAGCTACTGTCGTTGTTGTCGCCTTACCTTTGTCTTTGCCCTTATTGTGAGCATTCTTGTAGGCGACATACGCCGGGTCTTTGCTGGCCTGCGCAGCATCTTGGATGCTTCTAACTTGAGCGAAGGCCTAATGTAAAGAGTTGGGAGAAAGATAATACAGCTTTGACTTGATAAAGTCATTGATTGCTCCAATGAAGATAGCCAGTAAATGTGAGTCCCCGATTGGCTCACGGATTTCATTCAAAGTAGGACTCCAACGCTATATAAACTTGTGGACGGGTTTAAGCGAGTCTTGTTTCACCTCCATGAGCTGATCCAACGTGACTTCCGGCTTCAAATTGTATTTAAAGCGGGTCATGAATTGTGTCAGCAGTTCTTCCAAGGTTGAGATGGAAGAGCGTGGGAGGGCTCGATACCAATCCAAAGCTTTCCCGGTTAAAGACATAGCAAAGACTCGGATAATCGTGTGTGGCCATTGTTGTAACAACAAGGACTCGGATCTAAAGGTGACCAAGTGAGCATTGGGATCTCCCTCTTCATTATACTTAGTAAAATGAGGTAAGGACATCCCTGGCGGCAACGACAACATGGGGACCGCTGGACTAATGGGATCATCTTGGTAAAAGTCCATAATCTGTATAGTGTCCGAGCTAGCAGCCTTAAGACGCCTAACCTCCTCGGTGAGGGTTTGAATAAGTAGAAAAGCTTGGTCCAAACCTGTTGATGGAGGTGCCTGTGCAGGAGGAGCAGGGGGCTGACCTGGGAAAGCAGGGCCAGGTGGTGGCAATGGCGGGACGGCTGGGCTGGTAGATGGTGGGGCGGGGATCCCTGCAGGCAAGGGTGCCTGTGAAGATCACCATCCACCAGTTTGGGAAGAGAGATTAGCCGTCGCCGGCTGTGCGGGATAAGGATAAGGATATTGCTGGGCCACCTGCAGAATATGCGTTGCAGGTGCCACCAGGGGTTGCACACCGTACACCACAGATTGGTTGTGTTGTGCCGCTGGGTAGGTCCACTGACTCGTGGTAGGTTGTTGAATAGGTATATGTGGCTGCACGACTGCGGTGATTTGCTAGCTTGGAGGGGGCGACCAAGATAAGGTTTGCATCTGGCAAGTTGTGGATATGATTTGGGGTTGGTTTTGGGGGATGAAATGGGGCACAGTGGTTGCTGGAACCACCCCTAGAATGCTGAGTACACGTGATGATGCTACCGCCCCCATGTTATTGTGGGGCACTTGCACTTGCAGCCCAGATGGCTGCACAGTGGCTTGTGGGATGATGGGGACGTGCGTATGTATGGTCATGGCTGGGTTAAGAGGGGCTGCTTCTCCGTTGAAAGGAAATGATGGATTGATGTAAGTGTGGGGACTAAGGGTGTGATATGAATGCTCATACTGGGCAGCAAACTCATCATCTTCTTCGTTCCCATTTTGGGGTTCCATCGTAGCCCGTGCAGCCTAGCTCTTGGCCATGACCAGCTGTGTTATAATTTCATGTTGCTGGTCTGTTAAAGGGATAAAGTCATAGGCTGTTGGGGTGAAATCTTGGCCCCCTCGATGGATCACCTCGAAATTTCGCTTCGCCTCGATCTCGGCTCGGCTCAGGACAAGCTTCGCCTGGATCTTGACGCAGATAAAGTTGTATTCTTCAGGGGTCATGACCGTGAAAATAGGGTCTTTGCCCTACAGTCTCAATGACCTACGCAATGGTCCTTGCGGTCGTGCTGCACCAGAAGCTAGTCTGGTGACAGGGATAGGGTTCACGGATGTGGCACCCAAGTCAGCAGCGACCATGGCAATTGTGGTTGTGTATACGGAATCCATTGATAACGTGGCTTAATGGTGACAAACGACTAGATCTAAAAAGTGGCTGACAAAAAGATCGCGAATAGGCTTTCTACCCTGTAGGATTCCAAAGGAATCGTTCTTGCGACCGATCTACACCTCACGATTTGCCATAAACTTCCCTAGAGGTATTAAGTTTACGATTTTGGGTATAAATCACTAGCAGGGCTACTTGAAAAATGGGGATCAGAGCAAATGCCCTCCGTCTAGCACCAGAAAACTGTAATGACGGAAAATTTCGGCAGCTGGAATACCAAACAAAATCCGCATACACAGTCTTAACCACGGATCCGTGCGAGGGCAGTGCTGGAAAAGAAAATGAATCCGCGGTGGCCTGAACGGTCTTGTCGATCAGACAGAGACTTACTAATCAGTAAACTGATGAAATTATGAATATTGCATGGAACGATTTGATTCGTCAAGTCACGAAATGAGAGAAAAATGATGCAGATGAATTATAACAACGATAACGCTAATACAATAAAGAGAATCAGATGCGAGAGAAATGCGTGATTTCAAGATCTATGACTTTGACCCAAGAAATGAATATTTCGTATACCACGTTACACTGGGGACACCCCGATTGCCTTATGTGAAGCAGGCACAAAATAACAAGGAAAACTGTCTAAGTAAAGAGACAGGATTGAGTCCGATCTACCTCGTAGGCCAGAGACAGGATGCAAGGAAGGTTAAGTTCTAACATCTATTGATCAACTGCTTCTGACCAAAAGAACTCACAAACCACACTAGATGATCTCTCAATCTCTGATCTGCTCCTTTTGCCTTGGGTAGTCTTTGCTCAAAACTGCCGACGATCACCAATGGAGAAAGTTGTGTCTTCGCCAAAGGGGTAATCGCTCCTGCTGCCAATGCTCAAGTGGAATATGCTCTATCTCTGTTAGAAGGTGATGCTGTCAAAAATTGCCAAAGTGCTGCTCTCTTTGCTTCTGTCTATCTCTGTGTTGCCCCGTTGCCCTCCTTTTTTCTTCGCCAACTGGGACATTTATAGGCTTGATAATATGTGGAGAAGGGATGGCTGTGATGACATGTGTCTCAGACCTTTCGAAGTGTCGTTGACCTAACCAGCTTTATGTTGAACTTTATGATTACACACAATACGCTCATTTGCGTACTGTGCGTGTGAATAACAGATGTGCGTTGGGCATGTCTCAGCTAATTTTAGGCTACATTACACTCATTCGCATTGTGTCGTGTGCAAGAGCGTAACCAAGCATGAAAACAATGTACTCAAGCTATTTTACGCTCGTTTACGCCGCCGAGCGTAATGGAGTGTAAACGATGATTAGCTTGGCGATGCATTACGCTGAGATACGCCACGTTGCATAACGAGCGTAAGGTGAGCTATCTGCAAGAAAAGGAAAAAGAGTTGATCTGTTGCGCTTCTTCTGGACTTTCTTTGACTTTTTCGAAGCTCATTACACTATTGTGCGTAACAGAGCGTAAACCCAGCCTTGGACAAAAGACTTAGCAAAACATACGAGAAGTCGCATATTACGCTACTTAAGCCTCTCTAGATGCCGAAGTAAGTTGCCTTTTGATGCTAGATTATGTTACGCTGAGCATCATTACGCTACATTACGTACTATAGCATAAAGATGGAAAACATAGTAAGATAGAAAATTCGCTGAAGGAAACCGAAGTCTTGATGTCGTGCGCCTCTTTGCTTTGCTCTGCCTTGCCTCATTCTTCTTTCTGGAATCCTGTCATGCACTTTTGTCTGAATCGCGAACCTTCGCCTGAGGCTGATTCACAATTTTTACGGTGTTTCAGTTTCTGGTGGCGATGGCTCCTCCATGGGTGTATTTTTCTTTTCTTACACTCAAGGTCTTGGGATTTGATGGTGTTGAAATATGGCCTAGAGTTTCTCCTCTTGTAAGGCCTTGAGTGCCTTGGTACGCATGTAAGTTTGTGCTTATGCCATAGAGGCATCCCAGTTAGCCTTCTCTTTTTCTTCCACCACCCTTTTATTCTCTATCAACAGATTATTCAGTTTCTCAATTCTAAGAGTGTCCAGTTGGTTTTGAGCAATCTTTGGCCCTATATTTGGAAGGTTTAATACTTCCAAAATGGCTTGAACAGAGAAATCAATAGTCACACGACAATTGTTAACCATGGTGCCTTTTTCCTTATTGTGCCAAAATTGGTACATTTCCCCTAAGTACCAGGCACTGCTTTCAGAGAGGGTAGGCCACAATGGGGACCCTTTAAGGTGATCCCTAACGGCCTCTAGAGCAAATTTTGTGAAAGGTCCAAAGTTTAATTCCATGATCACTACAATAAATATGGACCTTTTATGGATGGTCTGAACACAATCCTAGGGTAATGTGTGGTATCATCCCTGTTCAGATGTTGCAGCAGCTCCTGCTTCCACCTGCCTTGATTGTACAGTAGTAGGGTCTTCTTGGTGGATACTAAATGATTGTTCCTCCTACTCTGCATGTTGTTTGGCAAGAACTTATCCTTCACCTCTCCTAGGTCTTTTAATCGCACCTTGAGCAAGACCTTCTTGCTGTCCGCATTTCGGGACCATCTGCAATCACATGAGGCCAATCGTTAATAAGGTTGTTACCAAAGTTAGGTTATACCTTACTTCTTACCTTAATAGATTTACTTTATTTCCATGTGATGTTAATTATTGGAAGAACATGTCCCTAAAAGATTATAATGTTGAGTCCTTTTTGCTTAGGTGGTTTCCAAATTTAATTTTTTGGTATAGCTAAGGGGATGAAATTGTTTTTGACACATTCTATTCTTAATTTTACAACTAATTAACCTTAAATATGTCCTTTGGGAAATGATGAATTTCAAAAAATTTATGCACTATTCAGTGTGTGCCCCTCTCCCCACAACTAAGCTAAACACTCTGGGTTCAAGTAAGTTTAGAAGGAATGAAAATTCGAGTACCAACAAGCGAGTTATGGATATGAAAGCAAGGGACATGCAATCGCGAGTCGTAGAGAGGAATTTGAAAAACTTCTCCTGCATGAATAGTTGCAAATGATGTTGATTAGCACAGGGGGCTCACGTATTTATATTTTCATTGAAGTTAGGGCACATAGAGAATGTACCAAATTTTTTAATATGTCTTTGAAATTAAACAATGTAAACTAAGGACATCTGGATGATTGTCAAAGGGTTCTAGGGTAATTCAAATAGTTCTAAAGGCACGAAAATTATGATGGTGTGGAATTTATCAATAAGGACCTCGGATGGTAGAGAAAAAGGCTATGTGATGGTTCATATGAATGTTAAATTAGAGGGATAGTAATAAGGGAAAGAAAATTGTTGGCATTATGCTAAGGGTAACAGATGATGTGTGGAAGATGGGTCATGAGTGCAAATTACAAAAGTTACGCAAGTGAGTCCTCCCCAAAGTAGGTTCCAACCTATAACGCCCTTGCATAACCATGCTTAAAAGTGTCTTTGGGCACTAGAAGGGTTAAATGTAATCCACACTAATTCCACAAAACACACACATGTAAATATCACCAAAATGAGGTAAAAATTCTATGTTACACATGACACAAGCTACAATTACACGAATGGTGAGGTGAGACGAACTATAGAAGGGATTGTAGAGATTGGGACATGAGGTAATTGACCCAGGGCATAGTGAATCCTGCATGTAAAACATGATTAATGTGTCATTAACCCATCGTTCCAAGATCAGGACCAAGTCCATTCCTCTAATCAGTGACANCATGGGTGCATGTCTTTCCAGTGGGACCCCCTAGAACAACATTGGATTTTTGAGTGCCTTTTGATTACTCTTACTCCCATTTTTCATTAGATCTACAAGGATCTTAATACAACCACGTTACATGATAACTCCCATAGATGTCACCAAAGAGAATCTACAAATCCCCTTGATGTCACACTCTAATCATTCCCCCTTGGTCCATCCTTCTTCATTCTGGGTACAATAAATACAAAATTAATTTTAAGTCTTAAGAAGGTCAAGGATATCACTGTACCCTCAAACAGAACCTCTTATTTGTAGAATGGATGAGTGGATGTAATGGGCTCACTATCCACATAATTGATCACTTGAGACTTGATAACATAGAACACACCTCAACCAACAAGCCACATGAGTGTCTTATTCATAGATGAGATTACTTATAAAAAGATAAAAAGACCAAAAAGACAAAAAGACAAAAAGATAAAACAAGAAGTTAAAAGATGAAAAACTGGAAAACAAAAATTGTAAAATTAAAGAAAATGAAAAAGGTTATTAGTCCTTCTTGTTACTAGAATGGGGGATATCCCCCATAATTAAATAGTTGAGGATGGCGAGGATTAATTAATGAAGGATGAGGATCCTTGCATGTTGGAAATATTGGAACTTGATCATACTTACCCCATTGGGGTTCACACACCTGATTATAGTAAGCATAGTGGGGCAATCTGTAAGATGTGGTTCTTGGATAAAGGGTTGATCCACTATGTTGTTTGTGACTATAAGATGGTATGCAAGGATCGTGATGTTTTTACTCTCCATGCTTGTGTTCATTGGGCCGTATGGTTGTTGGAGTGTTAATTGGTGACCCTGATGAAGTAACATGAGGTGTTGGGTCCGAAGATAAGGGTGCACCACAATGTTGGGCCTGTGCTGAGTTGGATGATGCAGTGGCCTTGAAATTGTGTTGTCCCTTCCTAGGGTCATTCCTAAAGAAGAGATGCCTTCGATGTTGTTGAGGTCTCTCACTGCTGTTGGCAATCGTAGCACAAGTAGCTTTCAAAGGTTGTTATTGTGGTGCAGGTACCTTAGGAACAGTTGGTGGTGATGTAGAAGGAGGGAAAAAATGAGAATGTTGAAAATGAGAAGAAGTGTAGGATACACAAGGTGGTTGTTGTGTTGAGGACATGGGCTGATAGTATTGAGGAGAATGGTAGTTGGAGAAATAGGGTATTGGACTAGATAAGCATTTGGGTTTGGATGATATAAAGGTTGTCTCCAGTTTAGGGGTGGCTTTCCCCACAACTGGGATTGTTACCACTGTGATCAAACACAGTATCTTTGTATGAACTCTGGATGTAACATGCTTCTCCAATGCTCATATAAATGTAACAAGATTGGGCATTGGCCCTTGCAGTGATCGTATAGGCATATGTTGCATTCATACGTATGATTGGCAGTTGAGCTCTTATTTTCCTTATCCCTTCTTTTTGATTGTCTACTAATACTTTTTCTTGCTTCTTGGGTTGTTAAAACTCTATCTCCAATAATATCAATATATTCTTCACACTTTTTATATGTCCATTCCAACATCTTATTAATCTTTGCCTCGAATTCATCTAATGATTATTGTACCGGCAAAGATGGTTCTTTCCTCTTGTGATAGGTTGATTTCTCCTTTTTATGATCATGGACCTTTGTTAAGTTGAGACTTCGGTCTCGTTGATGTTTTTCAATACTCTCCCATCTAGCAATTTCTCCTTCTTTTTTTGCTACCTACTTAATAAGCTCTTGGACTTGATGGGTTCATAGTTCGTATATTTGTCCTTGGGCATACATCCCTAGGGTCTTTCTTGTTTCATCACAAAGCCTATCAACAATATGGTACATTAGCCTTTCCTCGGAGAACTCATGGCCTGGATAGTTGTTTAACAATGCATAATATCTTTCTAAGGCCATGTCCAAGGGTTCATGTTGTGCTTGTTTCCATTCTTGGATTTTTTTCCTCAAGGCTGACACTCTTGCATAGGTTTGATATCTTTCGTTAAAGAGTTCTACCATTGTTGACCAACATTGTATTGAATTTTGTTTTACTAATCTATACCATACTTTTGCTTGGCCAACGAGTGTCATAGGAAAGAGCTTGAGTTTTTGCCAACCGTTATCAATGTTGTTCCATGTACAAGCATCGTAGAAGGCTTGTAAATGTTGTTAAGGATCTAAGTCATAGCCTCTTGAGAAATTGGGAAAGTTGTTTAAATCAATCTTGGGTAGACGACTCTCTTTACGATTCCTACGTGAGATTCGAATAGCCTCTTGTATTTGCGTTAGGGTTGTAGTGGCCAGTAGGGGTTCATTTTCATCAGGTAAGTTATGCTTTCATGTGTTGGGATGATGTTGCCTTCGTTTATGTTTATAAGAAACCCTCACTTCAGATTGTGTACTTCAATCTTCATTGTCAGATAATTTGTTGGTTCTCCAATGAATTTCCTCACTAGGTATGGCATTATTATAGTATTGTAGGAGAGGCATGGTTGTAAGATTGTGTGTGAATTTTTATGTGACTTTTCATAATTCTTTCTTCCTAAAAGATATATCGTTAATTCCTATACAATGACCTTGTATGATATAACTACTCTAGATAACTAGCACCATCCCCGGCAACAGTGCCAATGATGAGTGGCGAGGTACCCCTACACTCAACCATATGAATATGAGCATTACACGTGTGATCTGGTCAAACTCTATAGACGGACTAGTTGTGACATCTAGATGTTAGCTTTAGGTTGTAGTTCGCTATCTTCTCACCTGGACTAGTATTAGCTTTGTCACATATGGGTTAGTCTAGAGTGAGGTGTATGATGTGTTTTCTAACCTAATGCTACTCTTGAAGGCAAGGGAAGGTAATATTTTCTAAGCTAAGGGAAAAAGAGTGAGAAGGGATCTATCTAGCCTAAGTGTGATGAGAATCCATTCCTTGATTATCTGTACACACCTTGGACTTCGTGCACAACTACCACTGGGATTACCAAGCACAGATCCTAGGTACGCTACTGGGTTACCAAGTAGTCATAGTTAAGTGCTCATAATCAAGTCGTACTCATTCCATGTTTAATAGGAGTTTAAGGATGAGAGATATTAACTAAGAAATTAGTAAATAATAATTAATTAAATTATTAAACTAAGTAAATGATGTAATGATGAAGTAATCTCAATCTTTATTTTGGTCATGTGCGTGTCCAAGTACATCACACTCGGATAAAGGATGTCATACAATTACATTCACCACACTGTGAGCATATAGTGGGAGGAAAAGTGTTGAGAGAAAAAAAAGAACTAAACTTTAACACTTAAACTAAAAATTGACTAAAAGCTACCTATTAGATCTGTCTACCTCTTATTTATAGATGAGGAGACAGGCTACGATATCATGGCTAGGCTTTGATATCACGTACACACTTACTCTTTGATCACAATTCACTATCTTTCCACATAGACTATAGTGATAGCTTTAATCACATATGGTTTAGTCCAAAATGAGGCATATGATGTTTTCTAATTCTATGCTACTCCTAATGATGATAAAGAGATAAATTAATTAAGATAATGAACAATGGAAAATAGAATCTAACTAGCCTATGTGTGATGGGTATCTACTCTTAATCATTTGTATACATCTTAGACTTTGTGAGACTACTTTTGGGATTGCCAAGTGTATGTCATTGGGTGTGCCAAATGATACACTATTGCATTACCAAGTACTTATACTTCAATGCTCATGATTAAGGCATATGCATTCCGCTTAATAATAGGAATAGTAAATAGCAATAAATGGAAACATTAATTAAAGAGAATAGTAAATAATTAAAGTAATAATAAATCTAAATGAATGCAACAATGATGGAAGTAATTTAGATCTTTATTTCTAGTTATGTAACATGTCCAAATATGTCACACTCAAACAAAGGTGTTGCATGACTACAAGCATCACACTACAAGCATGCATTAGGAATAACAGAACTCTAAGTGAGACTATCAAAAATTGAGTACTAAAACTATCTTCTCTCTATTGTTGTTCAAACTATGCACCCAAGTGCTATATTTATAGGCTAGAATGGAGGAGACGATATTAGATATTTGACATCACTTCCTAGGCTCCAATATTGGATATCCAATATTGAAGATGATAGATTCATAACTCATCATACCTCCACGACTGAATGAAAACTCATTCTCAAGTTAAACAAAATGAGGAACATGTTCTATAAAAAATATTGGGAAGGTATGGAATTATTGACTCACTTAAAAAACAAACAAAATAATTGATTCTTACATGCCATAGTGGTGTAGTACAAAAATGGGATACAATATTATAAGACAAAAAGTGGGATGCTCATGTGGTGTCTAGACGTAGTGGCTCCTCCATTGGTTGCTTCCCTTTGTCGTTAGGCTTGTGAAATTTGTAGAGATCAAGTAATGCTTATAACTTTTCTTTTTCCATTAGTGGGTCATGTACTATCCAGGCTACTAAACCAATGTGTGCTAGCACTAGTACGTCCCAAGGACATGGTAGCTACAGAAACATTTGATTGGCTTTCATGTACTAGGCCACAAACTACCATCATTCTTCCTCAAGGGCCCTAGCTTTTTCTCTTGATTTGTGATAATTTGTCAATCTTTTAGTTTGGTCTAAGGAAACATCCCTCTATCTATGGTAGCAAGCTTTGATCACCTCCAATTCTAAGTTTGCCGCATGGAGATTCTGCAAAGCATCTTTCTAATCTATAAACTCTTTTTCATACAATGCATAGGTGGTTTCTAGCTACTTCTCTAGCTCCTTCTAAGGTCGACCTATTGTTAACATGTCAAGGTTGGCATATCTGAGATTAGCCAATGCCATGTATTCTTCAAATCTTTGATCTACAGGTTTTTAGTCTTTACTTTCACTTGTTGGACTAGTGCATAGCTATATATAATTGGTTGCCACTTAGAATTTTATGCTAATAGGGATTCAATGCAAGATGTAGCCATCTAGATTTCCTTTTCATTTATTTGATTATACATGCCTACCTAGTCATGGATGTGTTTCTTCAATTTTTCGTACTTGGCCTCATTTTACCACGCGCTGATTTCTATTGTAGACTTTAGTTGAATAGCATGGAGCTCCTTCATTGAGAGGGTTCTATTTTCTCTAGCCAATTTATTGATGTCCTGGTTAACCCTCACCAATTGTTCTCTTAATTGGTGGATGCTCTCCTTAAGAATGTTCTTTTGCTTTTCAATTGTGGTCAACCTTGAATTTTCAGAGGTGAGTTGCGTATTTTCCTCTTACGTAATGGTCAATGCCTTTTTATATGCATAGGATTATGGATCAGAAATCGAGGCATTCTAGACTGCCTTCTTCTTTTCTTATTTTGCAGTTGCACTCTTCTTGCTCAACTTGGCTAGTAGCTCCATCCTAAATTATTCTAGCTAGTTAGGTGCAACAAATCAAGTAGGGTCCCATCATTCAGCTCTCAAGATAGCCAACTCTTTTTGTAACCTTTGCACTTCTACTTATACATGCTTTTCCCTATCTTCAACCATAAGCAGCTTCCATTTGGTGGCTATGAGGTCTAACTATACCATAGTGACATCATTAGGGATGTGAAATAGGGTGGTCATCACTTGTCCTATTTGTAGCAAATGATCAAGTACATCCTCATGCACTACAAGAATCCTCAAAGTTCCAACCAGAATTTACACATATCTAGTCCTAGTAAGATCTATTAGGGACACAATAGGTACATTAAATGATTCTTTGATGTGATCCGTAATCACTTCTATTGCACATGTTGCATCCTGATGCTGCATTACCAGAACTGTGGCACCTTCTCATGTTTCAACCATCACTTGAAAGTATGCGGCATTTCCAGATATTTGCCTAGACTACTATGATCCTACTCCTGATTGCAACAAGATCTCTTCCCTTGTTGGATTGGTTTAAATAGTGGACTGTATGGCATCATTGATTACTCTAAAGAAATTAGACTCATCTCTGCTTTTCCAACTAACAGCGTTAGCAATTTCTTGTAAATGGCTCATTGAGGGCCTATAATCTTGCGACAGTGGTAGTGAAGCTTGTGTTTTTGGGCATTGTTTAGGCTCATATTGTACTTTTGCTTTTGGCTTTGCTTCCTTCTTTAGTTCTTACTCTTCACCAAGATCTCTTCTTGGTGCCGTAGGTTTGAGGAGGTCTGCAAAGGAAGCATTTTGAGCCTTCCTAGGGATATCATTTGTATACCCAAAGATTCAAGCATGTTTGCATAACTTTCTAATTAGGCAAGGGAATGGGAGTGTTGGTTTCCTTACCTTCTTCTCCTTGAACCACCTTTAAATTTTAGTGAAGTAGAATTGGGGAAGATTGACCACATATTTTCCCATTAAAATAGCACTTCCCCTAGTTGCAAATGTTGAGATCCCATTAAGCCCTTTTGTTGGGAAGAGATGGTATGTACTGATCTTGAAATATATCCTCTCATTTGGAGTAAGTTCATTATATGTTTTGTCTTCTTTGTTGTATGCCTGTCTTAGCCACATTTTTTTGGTATCAGGATCAAACTTGGTGGACAAATGGGTTGTTTTAGCCTCTTTGTTTGGAAAATTAAGAGTTGCTACAATTGCCTTGCCTAAGAAAGAAACATTAACTCCATAGAAGTTTATAGTGGTGCCTTCATCTTTGGTGTGCCAAAATTGGTGGATCTCACCAAGGTATCATTCGCCACTGTCTGAAAGAATGGGCCACAAGGGTGATGCCTAAAGTTGCATTCAAATTGCTTCTAGAGAAAACTCCATAAATGTGTCAAAATTCATTTCCATGATGGTCATGGTCAATGTGGACTTTTCTTGGATGGCCTCAAGACATTTAGGAGGTAACATGAGACGTTATCCCTGCACAGGAGCTGGCAATTCTACAGCCTCTCCTTGGATCAACTATCCTATGACAAGAGCCTCTTAATGAATGCTAAATGATTAGGCTTGTACTCCTTGTGCTTCACATGTTCACCTTCTTGGCCATGGCCACTTCATGGATGCATGGCTACTCTTTGTGAAGGTTCTCCTTGTGCACCTCATTTTGGGACCATTTGTAATCAAGCAAGGATTAGGTGTTACCAAGGTGTCAATGGTTACCATTAATAGATGTATACCATACTCCTAACCTTAATTCATTAAGTTCTTAGTTTATATGATTGCAGAGTTAGAAATATGTTTAGGAAAAATCCCCAAAAAGTGTTTATCATCTTTTATGACCCTTCACAATTGGTTCCTTTTTCCTTATGTGTGGTTTATAATGATGGTTATGGTTTCTTGATTGGAGAAATTAAGGTTTTTGACATTAATATGATTGATTATTCATGATAACACCTAAATTTTTTAACACTCTTACTCTTATAATACCCTATGGGTGATAGAAAATTATCAAAAATTAGAACAAGTTTTCCATGCAAGCACCCCCCATGACTAACTTAAATACTCCAAGTTCAAATAGATTCAAATGGCACAGAAATCAAAGTAGTAGAGAGCCAAATATCGCAAGTGAAAAGTGGGTGTGCAGAGCTTTGAGTCATGAGAGAAAATTTGAACAACTCCCCTAGCTACAAATGATGAGAATGAAGTTTGGGCACTATGGGGACCATACATATAGGTTTTGTGTGACTTAATATCAGGTACTCAATATTAGGTATCTGATGTCACATCCCACCTGATATTGGGTACTCGATATCAAGGTCCAAGAATATGCATTAACTATGGGCATCTGAGCATGGAAAATGAAGCTCTATGATTGGTTAGAAGGTTTGAGGTTAGGTCCATAGTTCTAGGATAAGTGGAAAATTAGTTTGACGCACTGAAATTGTAATAAGATGGACTTGTTGATGTGAAAAGCTTTAGAAGAAGCAAGAAAAAAGGGCATTGAAATTCAGGTTGTAGATGAATCAAGTTACATGAGAAGGAAAACACAAAAAATTAACAATTATGCACTTGGAAGGTTAAGAATGATGTGGTTGTATCAAACAAGTACAAGTCACAAAAGTTACACAAGTGGATCCTCCTCAAAGCAGGCTTTAGCCTATGATGTCCTTGTATAGCCACAGCTAAAAATGTTTGTAGGAACTAAAGGGGTTGAATGCAACACATACTTGTGCAACAGAACACACATGTTAAAACCACCAATTTGAGATAATAACTCTATGTTACACAAAACCACAAGTTAGGATCAAGTGAACAATAAGATGAGATGCATTGTAGAAAGGATTGTAGAAATTGGGACATGAGATGCCTTACCATGCGCACAATGAATCCTAGTATGTTATTAATGGTTAAATAATCATGAGTCCTTCTTTCCAAGATTCAAACCAAGTCCAAACCACATTTTAGTGACATCACATTATTTCATCACGTAGNAGTCCAAACCACATTTTAGTGACATCACATTATTTCATCACGTAGACGGACAATCATAAGACTATCATAGTTGCAAGGAGTAACATCACTTGGTGTTTTATCCAAGGGAGGAGCTTTTTAATCGCACACATGTGTTTTTTTTCTTGATGAAAGTTTTAAGAAGCTGTCAACCTTTAGGCATGGGTACATGTCTTTCTAGTGGGATCCACAAAATTTATTTAGTGCCTTTTTTTTATTATACTCTTACTTCCATTTTTTATTAGATCTACAAGGATATAGGTACAACCTCAACAACATGATAGAACATACAGAAGTGACCAAAGAGAATCTACAAATCTCCTTGATGTCACACCCCTTACCTTCCACCTTGGTTCTGCACTCTTTTGTCTAGACACAATGATGATGAATTTATTGTTAGGTTGGATGATGAAAAAAATATCATTATGACTAGAGTAAGAATCTCTTATTAATGGAATGAGTGGATGGATGACATGGTCTTACTATTCAACTAATCAATCCCTTATGACTTGACAACATAGAGAAAACCTTACCTCAATGGGAAACATGATCATTTTATTCATAAGCGAGATTACTAACAAAGAAGATAAAAGCAAAAAATTAGAAAAAGTTAAAAAGAATAAGAAAATGACAAAACATTGTAAAGAAAAGATGAAAAAAACTTATGAATCCTGAAGATTATAATGGGTGGTGACCCTCACGACTAAGAATTTGGCTGTGAAAAAGCTTAATAAGTGGATAGATAGGATCCATGCATGTATAAAACATTGGTAGCCGTTCATGCATAGGCCACTAGGTATCTTTTGATGTTGCAGTGGCTAAGTGAAAAAATTGTTGATCACACACTTGATTATTAAATGTTTGGTGGGTCAGGGTATGGGGTGTGTTAACATGATGGATGTCTAGTAGAAGATTGTAGCCTTAATCATGATATGGCATGCATGGATTTTTTTGTCTTCCCATGGTTATAGATTCATTGCTTAGGTTTGGAACTAGAGTAATGATGGATGGTGACCTATGTGTAGGATCAAAGGATAGTAGTGGTGAAAAGGGAGGCATTGCACTAGATTGAAATTGTGCTAGTTTGGATGATGATGTAGATCCATGAAGGGATGTTTCCAACATTACGATTGAGACCACTTGAAATTTTTCTTTGGCTTATGACCTTTCCTCTAGAAGGGATGTTTCCAAAATTATGACTAAGACCCATTGGTGTTAGCATGTCTATATACATTTGCAACACAAGTGGTGTTTATTTGTTGATATTGTGGTGCAAAACCTTCTTGTGTCCTTGGTGGTGGCATGTGATGAGGTGTAGTATGAGAATATTGAGGGTAGGATGAATGGTAAGAGGAACAAGGTGGTGATCCTTGAGACGATTTCATGGGTTGATGATACTTGGGAGAGTGGTTGTGGCAATTCAAGGTAAAGGATGTAGAACTAGTTGGAAAAACAAGGTGTTGAACATAATATCCATGTGGTTTCGGTGGATAGGAAGGATATGGCTAATTTGGTGGTGGCCTTCCTCACAACTATGGTTGTTGCCACTATGGTTGATGATAGTGTTGAGGTTGGTAATAAGTCCTCCTAGGGTGGTACAACCGGTTGTGGGACTCTCTATAATTACCTTGTGAAAGAGGAAATCTCTCAAGCATGTGCTTCTATACAAATTTTAAATTTAATGCACCTACCCAATACTCATGTAGATGTAACAAGATTGGACAATGGCCCTTTGGATGGTCATATATGTAGATGTCACATCCATTATCTTTGTTTGTGGTTGAGTCTATAGCCTCACTTTTGTTAGCCATTTTTCTTATTTTCCAAAAAGCATTCCTAGCTATTTCTTGGTTCTGTATCCTTTGTTTATTATGATTTCTTGGCTTGTTTTGCATGATCCTCTCTTCAACTATCTCAATAAGAGTTGTAATGTTTTCATATATCCATTTCAACATCCTATTAAACTTTGATTCAAGTTCATCAATAGACTTTTGTATCGACAAGGTTTGTTGCAAAATCACCTTATCAAGGGCAATTTCTTTCTCCTTATTGTAGATATGAATCTTCTTCTATTGAAGAGTTGGGTCCTAGTGATTTTTCTCAATGTTCTTCCATTTTCATATCTCTCCTTCTTCTTTTGCCACATGTTCAATTAGTTCTCAAATATGATGGGCCTATAGCTCGTATAATTGACCTAGAGAATACATTCCAATGGTCTCTCTTGTTTCATTTCGAAGCCCATCTATGATGTGAAAAGTTGCCTTTCCTTAGAGAAACCATGGCTTGGGCATCTTTTTAGTTGGAAATAATATCTATCTAAGGCCATGTCTAAGGGTTCATGTTGTTCTTGCTTCCATTCTTATATCTATCTCCTCAGTTTGGACACCCTCGCATAGGTCTGGTATTTCTTGTTGAAGAGTTCCAACATTGTAGATCATCACTAGATTAAATTTGGTTCCAACAATCTATACCACACTTCGGCTCTATCAATCAATGTCCTAAGAAATAGCTTAAGCTTTTTCCACCCACTTTCAATGTTGTAGAAAATATAGGCATCATGGAAGGCTTGTAAATGATGTTGTGGATCTAAATCATAACCTCCTACAAATTTAGGAATATTATTCATATCAATCTTGGGTAGGTAACTCTCTTTGCAATGCATGTGAGATATCTTAACTCCCTCTATGATCTACATTAGGCTTGGAATGACTAAAAAGGGTTCATTGTCATTAGATAGGTTGTGATAAAAATTTCAATTTGGTTGATTGTGATGATTTTTTCTATGCTCATGTTGATGACTATGAGTGTTCCTATAGGTTCAATTTTTATTTATATTCTAACCCTTTTAGTGGAACTTTATCTTCATACCTATGTTCAAATTCATTAGAACTAGATATTGAGAGAAAAGAGGAAGATGAGGAACTGGAAGGATTGCCATGGCTTCTATGGTGTTTCTCAAGGTCCCATAATTTATCATTTCTTGATTTCGAGGAGGTATTAAGCCTTGAGGCCTCCCCTTGTTCAAGACCCTTCATCTTCTACAAGATTGTCTACCTTAGATGAATGTAGTCTTTGAGTGTCATCAGGGTGGTCATGATCATAAGAAACCCTTCCATAAGGTTGGTCACTCCAATTTTTTTCACTATATATCTCATTAGTTCTCCAATGAATGTTGTCATTATATTGTGCATTATCACTTCCTTGTGGAAGAGACATTGTTATTGGTTTATGGTGTGTGTGTGATTTAATATTTTCTAAAAGATATATCATTAATACCATTATAGCCATCATGTATGATGTAACTAATCCAGATAACTAGCACCATCCTCGACAATGGCACCAATAATGAGTGACGAGGTACCCCTACACCCAACCATATGAATCACAAGCATTCACACATGATTTGGTCAAATTCCATGGATGGGAATAGTTGTGGCATCTAGGTCATTATGCTTTCATCATAGTTTGTTGTCTTTCTCCTTGGACTAGTGGTAGCTTTGTCACATATGGTTTAGTCCAAAGTGAGACATATGATGTTTAATTATATGTTGCTCCTAATGATGATAAAGAGATAAATTAATTAAGCTAATGAACAATGGAAAATAGAATCTAACTAGCCTACGTGCAATGGGTATCTACTCTTCATCATTTATATATGTCTTGGACTTCATGAGAATACTATTGGGATTGCCAAGCATATGTCATTAGGTGTGCCAAACGATACATTGCTGGACTACCAAGTACTTACAGTTAAAATGCTCATGATTAAGGTGTATGCATTCTGCTTAATAACAGGAATAGTAAATAGCAATAAATGGAAACATTAACTAAAGAGAATAGCAAATAATTAAAGTAATAATTAAAGAAATAATAAAACTAAGTGAATGTAGTAATGATGGAAATAATCTCGATCTTTATTTCCAATCATCTAATGTGTCCAAGTACATCACACTTGAAAAAATATGTCATATGACTACAAAATTCACACTGTAGGCATGCATTGGAAATAATAGAACTCTAAGAAAGACTATCAAAAACTAAGAACTAAAACTATCTTCTCTCTATTGTTGTTCAAATTGTGAACCCAAGTGTTGTATTTATAAGCTAGCATGGAGGAGATGATATTGGATATTTGACATTGCTTCCTAGGCTTTGATATTAGTATCCAATATTAGGGTCGATAGATTCATGACTCATCATTGAGAAAGTGCTAAAAAGGTATGTGGAGATAGATCATAGGCTTAACTAGCAGAAAAGCCACCTGATGGTCCAAGAAGGCATTGTTTTGGGGCATAGAATTTTTGAGAAAGGGATCGAGGAGAACTCTAAAAAAAATAAGGGTCATCTAACAAATTACCAAATAACTAGAAATAGTCAAAGATGTGAGTTCATTCCTTGGAAACATTAGCTGCTACTGGTGATTCATTGAGAATTTTTCTAAGATCACTAAACTATCAATAGAGCTAACAAAGAAGGATGATCCATTTTTTTGGACCCAAGAATGTGAGAATGCATTCTAGCATCTCAAGTAGAAGCTCATGGAGACTCCAATTCTACGAGCACCTAACTTATGTAGACCTTTTCACATCATGATAGATGCATTGAATTATGCCTTAGGAGTTATGCTCATGCAGTTGGATGATTAGAAATGTCCTTACTACATCCACTACATGAGTAGAATCATTTTGGGTGCATAGCTTAATTACACCATAATAAAGAAGGAATTGATGGTAGTGGTGTTTTCCTTGGAGGAATTCAGACACTATGTGCTTGGGTACTAGGTGTTCTTACACACAAACCACAATGTAATCTGATTCTAGATGAACAAACTAATAGTAAGTGCTTGTGTCAAATGATGGCTAGTTATCTTGTAAGAATTCAATCTTACAATGGTAGATTAAAAGCGAATCGAGAATGTGGTTGCTAACCACTTGTCTCAGTTATGATGGAACAACAAAGAGGAGGAGAGCCCATTGTCAAATTAGTTTCCTAATGAGCTCCTTTTCTAAGGCTATAATTGAATAAATTCCCACTGAATCAAATTGGTACGATGACATTCTCACCTATCTCCTCACCAAGGAGATGCCACAAGAGTGGGATCATAGGAAGAAACAATAGTTTCATTACCAAGAAAAATGCTTCATGGAGATCAATAAACATCTTTACAGGGTGTGTGTTGATGGCCTAATTCATTGGTGTGTTCTTGACGTTGATCAACTACATGTTCTCCAAGATGCTCATGAGCATCCTTATGGGGGCCACTATGCTAGGAGATGCATGACCATTAAGATCCTCATGGCAAGGTATCATTGGCCAACACTTTTTAGGGATGCTCACTAATTCATCCACTCTTGTGAATGTTGCCAACATGATGGTGGAATGACTACTTGTATGGAGGGACCTTAGTGGTGGATCCAACCACTCAAACCCTTCGACATCTAAGGCATTAACTTCATGGATCTCATTACACCCATGTCAAATGGAAAGGTGTACATCATAGTCACTATTGGCTATTGTATGAAATGGACATAATGTATAGCTATCACCAATTGCAAATCTTCTATGGTTTCTTGGTTTGTATAACAAAATGGTCTAAATAGGTTTGGTATGTCACATGCACTTATTTTTAACAATGGTACTCATTTTACAGGCACTACCTTTTGAAAGTTCATGCAACGCTTTGGGGTTGAACATAAATTAACAAAACCCTATCATCTCCAAGCCAATGGTCAAGCAAATGTAACAAATAAGAAAATCAAAAAGATACTAACAAGAAATATTAGTAAATATAGGAGGGATTGAAGCAAAAAACTCATTAATGCCATTTGGGTCTATTGCTCCACATGGAAACTTCCTATTGGCTACTCTCTCGATGAACTTATGTACAAAAAATTTCCAATACTTCCAATTCAAGTTGAGCTATGTACACTATTAACAACTTGTGACCTTGACCTTGACCTAAGTCTAGCACAAAAAGAAAGATTGATGAACCTCAACTTACTAGATGAGAGTCAGTTGGTAGCCTTGTTATCTAATGAGTTTCACAAGGCATTCAACAAGTAACAACATGACCTTAGGATTAGGAAGGCAAAATTTCAACTGGGAGATAAGGTCCTCTACTAGGATCCCACACATATACCACAAAGAACCAAGTTTTAAATGTTATGGGAGGGGCCTTATGTTATTTGTGAAACCTTTTCTTCTGGGGCCATGTTAATATATAAACCTAAAATCCAAAACAAGAAACTCTTGGTCAACATGCAATAAATCAAACCTTTTCATGAGCCTAAGCAAGTCAATGACTAGAACACCTCAAAGAATGGATAGGCACACTCAATTTTTTGGATCTCCTCCTTCTAACTCAGTCATGGGGGAGATGGTCATTCTTGCTAATTTATTAAAGTGGATCTTCAGTTTTTACACTTTTTTGTTTTACACCATGTTTAGAATATTTTTCTCTTTCTTAAATATTTTATAATTTATTATATACTTTTCTTTATTTAGTTTTAGTTTTTCTAATGTTTTTCTTAAGTTTGTTTTGTTATCCTTTATTGCTACCAAGACTAAGTGCAATTGTAGCTACTAATTGATGATGGTTTGTACTATAATGTTATTTGATTATTAATGTCTAGATTCTATCTTTGAATTTTATTATTAATAACTAAGACATAGTTTCTTTTTCATGATAATAGGTAGTGAGTCCATGTCATCCATCCATCCACAAAACTCTACGGTGTTCCTTGTTTTGGAAATATGAGGGCCCTTCCTTAATGAAATCTATACTGAACTTGTGACCTTGGTATTTTTTAAAGTTGGAAAGGATTAAATGGATAGACAAGGATGTGACCTCAAGAGGATTTGATGTTTTTTTTACTTGCCTATCCTCTTGGGTGCATGAGTGTTTTCATGAATTTCTCACCATTCCGCTATCAACCAATAATAGGAAGCTAAAAGTCTTTGCATTGTGTGGTTTCCATCAAAAAATATAAAAATCTAAAATCTGAAAAAATAATAATGAAAATTCAAAGCACACCCATTAGATGAAATAATAGGCTACAAGCACTAGTTATGGGACTAGAAAGACTGCTATCCATGCCTGAAGGTCCCCTCTAACTAAAGCCCATTTCACTTCCTACTTCTCACAAGGTTTAACCAATAAAATAATATTAAAATCACAAACTTATGAGAGTTAAACCTTCCTAATGAACCCTAGTAGACATTACAATTAGTCCATCATGATCACAACTTCACCAAGTGTAACTAACCCAAGAGACAAGGTACCTAAATATTCTAAGTTATACATTAAATGCTAAGACCAAAGCACTTGTAGGAAGGAGGATAGTCCCAACCAAGGGACAAGTGGCCTAGAACTAGAAGGGGCCAACAAGAGCAACCACAGGAATAGGCAATCAAGACATATGCAATGAGACCTCTTCAAGAGGACCTCAAAGTGGAATTTGTTCATAAGATTCTGGAAGTTGAAACAAAGCAATCCCATTGAAATGAGACACCTAGACTAAGACTGAACCTTAAGGTCAATCTGACAAAGGCCTACTTGAGGCAAATCAAGTCTAGGGAGATTCAAAAAATAGTTCTTCTTAAACTAAATGTTGAATCTTTCCTGGACTTTGCCCCAAATGATATTAAAGCTCAACTTCAAACTTCCTCCATATGGCCCATTCTCACTTCTAGTAGAGAATGATACATGGAAGAAACATACCTCTTCTGAAATAACAAGCAGGGTGATACCATAGTGAAAATCAAGGAAAATTCTGTGTCCTACTCAATGAAGGTCATTTTTTAGATCCTTCAGTTGCTAGAAACTAGGGCAACATTGGCAAAGATTTCAACACAAGCTGACCTAGAGGTTAATAAGGAGTGGGTCTGACAATGCTATGGTGTTGACTATAAGGAGTTTGGTATAGTCACAATGGTATAGCATGCATACTTTAAGATGGTAGACTACCACCTCAATCTAATAATGAGGCCTAGCAAGGTAACAACTTTCTCTACTCATGCATGTGCTACTCTAAGCAGAAAATTTTTGATCAATGTCCCTTATCTAATCTATCTTAAGATGGAGAAACATTTTGAAGAAAAAAAATAAGGGAGGAAGAACTTCCCTTTCCATGTCTCATTTGGAAATTATGTAGAAAGGAAGGAATAGCCTGTTATTTCAATGATACCATCAACAATGCTCCTTCTTCCTCTTGGATAAAAATGATGAAAGAAAAAGTACCTGCTAAGGTGATAAAAGAGGAGTAGTTGCCACCACCACCCACTCACAAACACACAATGCCAAAGTCCTGCATTGCCATTGAATACATGCACAACCTCCATGATAAGCTCTTGTAGTAGTAGTAGGTAGGACCGATTGGTGGTGAACCCTTAGTTTACAAGCTAGTGTTAAGTCATATCAACAAGGTCAATAGATCAATTAGTGAGATGGAGGGTTTGGTGTCAATGTTTTCTACTTAAAGAATTCAAATGTTCACAAGATTGAATCCTAGCACCCAAGAGGTAATTTTTTCTCTCTTTCAATAATAGTAATTTCTAGAAATTTCTGGGAATGCTACTACCTTTTTGATGCACTTGGAGGAGGATGAGGGGGTAATTATTCTGGTGATGCAGCACTAAGGGTAGGAAACAGTTGCAAAGGTGGTTGTTGATAGAGTGGCTAATGCGTTCAATGTCCCTATGGCATCTATACTATCTATTGCTAACTTAGAGATGTGCAAGTGTTTGTAGAAGCTAGAAGTGGGAGATTCAATGCAACCCAACACGAAGAGTTGCTAGATTGACTAGTAGGAACTAGGCAATAGATTTTGGATATCTTTAATATCTTGGAAATCATTTTAGCAAACTAATCAAAGGTGCTTAAGGCTAAGGATAAAGTTCTCATTGCTAATTCCCAACTTAATATAGCCCAAGTTGAGATTCAATGCTTGGCTACGAAAGTTGTGAAACTCAGAGCTTGCTTCACTAATCCCATAGTACTCATCCAAAACATAGTGTAAGATGAAGCTTTCCAACAACTTCACGTAAAACATAAAGAGGTTGAGTATGTGAAGGAGTTGGTGGTCTTCAATTAAGCCCATGCAAATGCCACTACATACAACATTCAAAAGGACTTGTCAAAGCTTCACTAGGAATTAGGTTCATCCAAAAGAACCATCACCTACAAAATGTTGAGATGTAAAAAGATAAGATGGCTAAATTCATCCAACAATAGTAGGAGTAGCTTGCTAGAGTGAACACTAAATTGAAGAAACTGGCTATAGAGTATTAAAATCCCTCGATGGAGGAGGTGTATGCCCTTTACTAGAAGTCTTCCATTGAAATTACCACTTGGAAAAACAAGGCTCTCAAATTCAAAAGGATCAAGAACCATTATAGGGACCAGGTTTGCTTGTAGAAGGAAATTCATGAGAAACACATCTAACTAACAAAGGTGAAGGTGAATGAGGTCCTCCAGCAGCTTTAGCAAGAAGATGATGTTTAGTAGTCTGTATTTGATGGATTGAATGAATACAACAAGGCTAAAATATACCTTAAGGAGTTGTAGATCAAGGAGATGATGGAGTATATGAAGCTTGTCAACCTTTGTTACTCCAATATGGTAATATTGACCACTAAAAGGCCAAGGTTAGAACTAGAGAAACAAGTGGCCAGGTCATAACTTTTATACGAGGCAGAGTTCAAGCACCATCAAGAGACCAAGCAGAACTTGAAATAACAAATGAAAAACTAATCAAATATCAATAGCATAGAACTTGGCCAAAGAATGAATGACTACTAGGAGCTACAAAATGCACTCAAGGCATTTGACATTGAATGCAAACAATTCACTGCCTAGTTTATCAACATTAAGGAGTTGTTCCTTGTAATGCCCTATCCTAAGGATGTTCCCATACAAACCCACTTTGGTAATGCTATTTGGACTATGTATGATCCTAGGAGTAAGGAGGAGAAGATGAATGCATTGCTAGATGCTTTTCATCTTCCACTAGAAGTTCCAACTGTAATAAAATAGCCATAACCATATCCTTAACCACAATAGCTATGTGCACCAGAGGTAGGAGAAGATCCTTAGAAGCTTAGGAACCTTCATAGCCTGGGACTATTTGATTTCTTCTCATCTTCAAGTCACTAGAGGAGTTGTGCTATCAATTTTTGTTATGGTATTCAATTTTGTTATCCTAAACACCAAATTTTTGTAATGATTGTAAATTTGTATACTTAGGCACTTAATGTTTGTTGAGTTAGTTAGGTATCAATTAGTTGGTTAATAATCCCATAACTTCCTAAAATTTTGTAAAGAACTTGTTCCTCATTTTGTTCACTCAAGGATAAATTTTCATTCAGTCATAGGGGTATGATGAAGCATCTTTCTTGGGTTGTGTTTCCATGATCTCATCAATGTGATCCTATTGATGCAATTGCATTGACATGTGGTTTGATGTGTTGACATAACCCTATCAATGTAGTGTCTATCTTTGCCTATAAATATGTGCTCACCAGCTACATTTATGGAAATCAGTTCATTAGTATCCTAGCAAAGCTCTTATATTTTTTTCATTTGATAGTTAGAATATTTTCTAAGTGCTAGCAATAGGAGTGAGAAGTGTATGGATCTTTATTTGAACACTTATGTACTTGAGCATCTCAATGTGACTGATAATAAAGATGAGCTTTCTTCACAAACTTGACAACATTTGGAATTAGCTTAATGTTTACTTAATGCATTTGTTATTTGAGTAATTTACATTAATGCATTAAATTAATTAATTAAATAGTGATTATTTAAAGCACATAAGTATGATCATTTCGAGCATACATTAATGTTTGGTAATTCTAATAGCACTTAACACTTGGTAACTTAGTAATGTTGTAATGTGGTTCAAGATGTGTACAATAAATGGAAATGAATGCTTATGTTAGGATTAGTTAAGGTATTAGTTAGTTATTATATTAGATAAACATTTAATTACATTATTTTCTTATACTTAGATAATTTAAACAATAAATATAAAATGATAAAAACTCATATGCCTCACTTACACATAGTCATACACTTGCACTTCAGAAGTGAAACTAAGAAAACAACAGTCTCATCCATTAGTTTCACTTCCTAGACCTAGTATACTTAGAGTGCTAAAGTCTATGAAATTCAATCGGATCGCTTGGTAAACACTAGTGATTTGTATGGTTGGTCGTAGGAACTGCTTGTTACTCATCATTGATATACAGGGTCCATGAAAGTTGATTGGGATGAATTTTTCTTTCCTCAATGTTTTTAAAGTAAAATAATATATATATTTTATAAATTTATTAATTTAACAAGTTCCATGTATGAGAGTTTCTACCTTTTTACAATTTGAAATGATTATTCTATCTTCCCACCATTGTTTAATAGAAAGGCATTATTATTATTCAATGATTAACTTTTAAAAAATAATGATTAGCTTTAAAAAATTACCATGTGAAAAAAAATATTTTTGATGGTACTAAAATTGATGCATTTTGATAAATCCAAAAAATTTCAGCCAACGATATCATAGTTACAATATCATATCTAAAATGTCATAAATACATTATTATATCTCACCATATGTTATTGTATAAATGATATCATGAGGTGTGTGCTAGACTATATAAGCAAAACTGGGGCACATGGATCGATAGTGGATTTGATAGCTTAGTAAAAATATATTTTAGTTTTTTTTCTTGAATTTAGTACTTAGCACTATGTGCCTGTAGTGTGATGTTTTGTAGTTGAACAAAATCTTTATTTGAGTGTGATGTACTTGGATGCATTGCATAGTTAGTAATAAAGATCAAGATTACTCTACATCATTGTAGCAACACTTAGTTTTATTTCTTTTTTTTGATTAGTGTATTATTTAGTTTTATTTATTTTTATAATTATTTTATTATTTACTATTTTCATACTTAATGTTTATAATTACTTGCAATTTTTTTTTAATGTCATTAAGCAAAATGAGTATGCTTGATCTCAAGCTTGTAAGTGTAACTACTTGGTAACCCAGTAGTACTATGACTTTGTATGCCCAGTAGTGTAGTACTTGGTAATTCTAGTAGTAGTTGCATGAAGTCCAAGGTGTGATTAGAAGATCAGGACTAGCTACTAATCACATAGGCTAGTTATATTTTTCTTTTGTTACTTAGATTTAGAAACCCTTACTTTCATTTTATGTTTACTAGGAGCTTAATGGCTAATACAACATCAATATCATATACCTCATCATGAGTTAAATCATAAACACTAATTTTAGTAGCTCACATGGGAAGAAAATGATCATGAACAAAAGCTAATTACTGGTATAATCACATTGCCTTATCTAAGGAGTTTGACCAGGATTGAGTGTGAACACTCGTATCTCATATGGTTGGGTGTTAAATACTCCATCACTTATCATTGGCACTATTGTCAAGGATAAGTCAATGTTATACTAAGTAATTAATTTTCCAAAGTTCATTGTATCACAACCTAACTCTAATTTTGTCAACCTTAATATAAGCACACTTAACACAAACTATTAAGAAATGATAACATGACTTCACATAATGATCAATCATCACCTACCAAGGACACAAGAAGGAGTAGTGAGAAAATTGTTACTAAAGAAGACTAGGGAATGCTAATGCAAAAATGTATTGCTTATGCTAACACTACTCCATACCATCTAGACTTCACCTTCATATTCCATCAGGATAGACAAATGAGGTGGAGAGATATGCAAGGCAACATAGTCCTACCTCCTAAATGTGTAGTACTAAACATGCTAAAAACTACTCTAAAAGGAATGCACTTGGACCAAATTCAAGAAGGGTGCCATGTGACTCAACACATGACCAGATCCTATGAATCTAGAAGGGAGCAGATGAAAAGAGATGCTAATATGGAAATTAAACATGCTCATACCAAAGGGAAGCAAACCAACACATCTATTGTCATAGAAGAGCTTAATGCTCATCAGTTCATTTCAGAAAAACTCCACTAGAACTATGAGGAGCCATCAAAGACACCTATCATCAGATTAGAAGAAATTTTCAAAGCCTAAATTCACTCTACTCTAGTAGAGTCACATAATGGGGAGGTTACTAACTCAAAATACAAGTGGGACTCTAGGCAAAGGGATCTTGCTAAGTCCTACAAGGAAACTCACAAGAGGCATGAAAGGAGAATCAGTCGACATCATTCTCCTACTACCTCCTCTACTTCATCATGATCATTAGAGGACTATGACAAGAGATAGCACAAGTATCGAGATGTTGATAAGGAAAATAGAACATCTCATGATCATCATGATTAATACTTAAGGTATTTTACTTCAAAAGATGAGGAGTATGAAAGAAGAAGACATAGAGAGAGAAGATAGGATTAAAAGAGGCACAAGCATAGAAGGGGTCATCGCTACCATAGAGCCTATGAACCTGATCATCATAATGAACTTCTTATGGCAACCTAGAGCATGATCAACATTCAGGAAGTAGTCTACATACCAACTAGGCACATGCGAGATAGCCAAATTAAATGGCTAGATATGAATAACATGCATAGATTTGAAGGAGGTTATAATGTTAATCCTTAAAATCACCTTTAAGCATTTCATGATGCTTGTTTCCTTCAAAACATAGAAAGTGATTAGTAGAAATTGAAGTTGTTTCCTAGAACACTTGTGAAGGAAGTAGAAAGCTAGTAAAAGTCACTAGAACCTAAATTTATTAGATGCTACAGTACCATTCTTGAAATTTTTAGTAACAAATATCAAACATATTCATGAGTGTCAAACCTAAGAAAGAAAATCCAAAATTGGAAACAAGGGACTCACGAGACCCTTGATGCAATAATGGGTAGATATTATTCACTGTTACATAGATGCCTAGGCCATGGATTCTCATCAAAGAAATAGCTAGAACATATTATAGATGGGCTAAGAAAAACAAGAGAGACCCTTAGGGTTTATGCCTAATATAGACTATTAGAATTAACTATCCATCAAATTCAAAGACTCATTGTTTAAGTGGCAAAAGAAGAAAGAGAACTCAAAAAAAGGGAATCAGCTAAAGAATACAACTAAGATCCATCAATCCAAAAAAGAGATGCAATGGTGTGTGATACCCAAGAGGAAGAAACCTTAGATTAAGTCATCAGGAAAGAGATGTTACTAATTTAGAAATTTATTATTGATGTGGCAACAAAGATAGTGAAAATGTGGGATTTAGTAAATGAATGATTTACAACAAGACTAAAGATTATGGAGGAGAAAGCAAAACAAGCACTTAACAAAGGAAAAGACAAAACTAAGAAGAAGGAACTTAGACAAAAGGGTAAAGTTGCTTTAGTAGTTGGGTACTTAGACACTAGCTTCATAGATGATGAAGGTTACAGCATGTGCCAATACGAATATCCTAAACAATGTTATCTAGTCATGGTACATCTGCAAGAAACTAGGGCATATGTACTTAGCCCACGATTTGTCCAAAAGCAGATGCCTAAATGGTTACCTTATCCTCAAGGTAACTATAGATGACAACCTCAACCAATGTACTATCCTAGTGGAGCCTTATCATAGTTGTAGGAGACTATCATCAACAATGGCAACAACCACAATCATGGGCCATGCCACCATTACACCAATAGTATCCATATTGACAACCTAATCCTTATGGATACTATGTCCAATGTCCGATCTCACCAATAGATACCATTGTTTAAAATCCACAATATCATCCACTAGAATGCTACCAACTGATGCCACCAGGGACTAATCTAAACTTTCATATGTACCCACAAGTAGTTGATCTCTCAAATCCCAATTCAAATCTCTTACCACTAGTGCCACCACCTACAATGCAAGGTGAAGTTCCATCATAACCGCAACAAAAGAAGGTTGCAAGAGTAGTAAATTTATGAATAGAAGATCTCACCAAAAATGCTAAGGGCTAAATAAAGAAATGTCCTTTCTTTAGGACAAGTCTAGAGAAGGTTGGAAGAATAGGAGATTTATCAAGATCATCTTCTCCTAAAATAGATCTTCTCACTTTTGACAAGTTTCATCATCATGAAGTCTAAATATGCAAACTGTTGTGCTCATCATCTATCTATGGGTAGCTGGGAATCTATCATGCAAAGCTCTACTGGACTCAAGTTATGGAGTCAAATTAATATCCTATGATACATATCAAACATGGAACCTACCACCATTTAAGAAATGCAACATCAAGTTGGATCTTGTAGATCAACCTGTTGCCATCCCTTTGGGAAAGATTGACAATTTAGTGAAAACTGTCAATAGGTGGTCCTACCTAGTAGACTTCTTGGTGATTGATGTGAAGGATACTGATAAGGAATGTCCAATCATCATGGGGAGGACATGACTTAGCATCATGGATGTTAGCCTAAACATGAGAGATTTATCTATGGAGATCTCAAAAGAGGACAAACATGGAGCCATCCATACATAAAGAATTCGATGCATAATTGCTAAAAGAGAAGGATGCAATAGTGGACAGACTTTCAAAGTACTAACATAGACATCATAAAAATCCATAGTAATAATGAAACACAAATGTGTATAGAAAGAAGAGAAAAAGTCACAAAATTAAAAGACATCCCATGGTCATTAACTGAGAACCTTAATTTGTCAAACATATGCGTGAATACACATGAACCACTTACTAATTTCTATCTAAAAAAAGGGTTCCAACTAAGAACTTGGAAATGAAAATATTAACTCATGAACACATAAAGAACTTAGATGATCAAAACTCAACTACTGTCAAGAGCACATTGGATAATCATAATAAAGTTAAAACCCTAAAAATGGTAAGAGAACCACCCAAAGTGTATAATCTAGGAGATCTAGAAAGCATTTTTTGAACACTTGCCTAAGAGTTTAGTCATGGGGAGACACCCTATCATGACCTAGGAATTAATTAAGTGCTTTTCATTTTCTTTGCATTTTTCACATTCTTTTACATTTTTCTCATTCTTTTATACTTTCTCATTTCTTTAATTTTTTCACATTCTTTAAAAAAATTTCAATTCTTTAATATTTTTCATTCTTTACACTTTTTTCATAATTTTTACCATCTTTTCCATTTCTTTTATACTTTGTTTCAAACCCTTTGTAAATAATTTTTTATCATTAATAAAGAATAATTAAATAAAGATAAGATGTAGCCCAATAAGGTGAAAATTTCTCTATGAAATCAAGTCATAAGAGACTGATTAGTTGCATAGTGTGCCCACATCATCCATTCATCAATTCCAATAATAAGAGGCTCTTACCATGGCCATAATGATATTCTTTCCATAATCAAACAAAGAATAAACTTGTGATCATTATGCTTGGACAGAAAAGTGAAGAACCAAGTGGAATGAAAAGGGTGTGACATTAAGGGGACTTGTGGATTCTTTTTGGACTATTATTATAAGTTCTAAAATGTTACTAAGATTGTACTATATCCTTGTAGATCTAAAGAAAAATGGAAGTAAGAGTAAAATAAGTTCTACCTTAAAAAGGTTGACATAATTAGAAAATAAAAGAGCACAAAATAAATTTCTATGGGTCCCACTGGAAAGACATGTTACCCATGCTTGAAGGTAGGCACCTTCAGAAATGTAAAAATAAAAATAAAGTGCCATGAATAAACACCTTCCTTAGATAATATGCTAAGTGAAAATACTCCTTATAACATTTATAGTCTTATAATTGTGATTCCAAAAAATGAAATGATGTAATGCCACTAGAATGTGGTCTAGACTTGGTTTGAATCTTGGATAGAAATGCTAATGATTATCTTAACCACTAATAAAACATAAGAATTTATTATGCCTATTGTAAGACATGTTGTCCGGATTTTTGCAATCCCTTCTAAAACTATTTCATCTCATTGTTTGAATGATCATAACTTATGATTTTAAGTAACATAGAGTTATTTTTCTAATTTGGTTGTAGTAACGTGTGTATTTTGCTAAATAGGTATGCATTACATTCAACTCCTTAAGTGCCTAAGGACACTTTTAGGTGTGGTTATACAAGGGAATTAATTGCTAAAGCCTACTTTGGGGAGGATCCACTTGTATAACTGTTGTATCTTATACCTACCAAGTGATTCCACATCATCTTGATTCTTTCAATTTCAATAAATAACAATAAATACTTCCCATATCACTCAAACTATCTATTCTAATAGCACAATAATGTTGTCTTTCTCATCCATTCCATCAATACCTTATATGCTTTCATTACCCAAGATTTCTTAATCATAGACTTTCAATGCTCATTTTTCACAACTAAATTATCATCTCCATATTAAGACCCTTTCAAGATGATGCATATGTTCTAGTTATCCTATGGAACTCAATTTTTCGAAGAAAAACATTCAGAAATTTTGATTTTTCTATGGTGACATCACATCTACGATGTCGTAGGCACCTACGATATTGCATTTACAATATCACATGCATATATACTATATATGGCATAGGGATTTAGAAAAACTTTTTCATTTCTAAATCTCATAAGAAGGGAGTTGTTGCCAATTTTTCTTTGTAGCTAAGAGCTCTAACACTCCAACTTCTAGCACCCATAACTTGCTCATTATTGTTCCAATTCATGTAATTTTTGAATCTATGTGATCCTGAAGTGATCACCTTAGTCGTGGAGGGTGGGGGTGCTAGTAAGGATAATTTTTGAGTCAATTTTTTAAAAATTACTAACAACCAAAAGGTATCATAGGTGCAAGTTTAAGGAAACATGTTGAGAATTTTTAAAGTAAACCATTCATGTTAAGGCCAAAAAAACTGTAAGAAGAATTCTAATTGACCATACCACTCATTTAAAGTAGTAATGGGGTTGTTATTGAAAAATACTTTAACTGTACAATCATAATGAACTAAGAACTTGATATAACTAAGGGTATGAGTAAGGTATCAAATTGTTGC
This sequence comes from Gnetum montanum, assembly GCA_015680685.1. Lineage (NCBI taxonomy): Eukaryota > Viridiplantae > Streptophyta > Gnetopsida > Gnetales > Gnetaceae > Gnetum > Gnetum montanum. The sequence continues at coordinate 616,956 of MNCI01012490.1, read as the reverse complement.
TCATTTATGAGAATATTCTAGTAATTCCAAATCCTTGATTGATTTTAGATGGCCCTAAAAAGAGGAGCATAAGAAGAACTTCCATGAATAGTAAGCAAGAGACCACAAGGTTGTGGAAGAGGACAAGTGAGTGAGTAGAATCCACAAGCAGAACAAGGAGAGTAGGAAACACAATCCTTTAGCATTTATCAACAAACTCTTACCATAGAGTAATCATCTCAAGAAGAAGTATATGTTCCACCAGTGCCTATCCAGGGACAACAACCTACACTATCACTTGAATGCCTTTAGGATATTCCAGAAAAATCCATCATGTTACTAGCAATTGTGGAACTTAACTTTGGTGCATTTTTGAAATTTTCTCAAAAAGATATTAAGATACAACTTCAGTCATCTCCTTTGTGGTCTAATTTTACAAGAATTAGAGAATGGTATCTAGGAGAAACATTCCAGTTTTGGCAAAATCAAGAAGTTGATGCAATAGTCAAAATTGAAGGGATCTCAATATCTTACTCAATTAAGGTAACTGCAACGGTATTAAATGTGCCTATTTAAGGAGCAATGGTGACACACATATTAACTAGATATGAAACAAACACCAAGAAGCTATGGTTATAGTGAGCATATGACAAAGAAGATAAAGAACACAATGAATTGACTATAGAAAAAAAGAGCTATCTCAAAATCGACACTTATCACCTATTTCCTACTAAAAGACTGAATAGAATCTCTACATATGTGGCCAAAGGAAGTGCAATATTAATGGAAAAATTTAATGTAAACATCACTCATCTCTACTTTATAGAAATCCAAAGGTGGTTTGAAGAAAAGAAGGCAAGGAAGTTAACACTTCCATTCCCTTGCCTTATCTAAAAGTTATGTAAAGGGACTAGTATCCAAGGGTATACAAATGATGCATTGAGGAAGGCACAAAATGCTTCCTATGCAAAAATGCTCAAGCTAATGCCTCCTAAAAAGGACCAATTAGAAGAACAACCAGACACTGAAGAGACTATCTAATCCATAGAACAACAATAGCAGGAACCACAAGTTCCACCAAAACTGTTGCAAGATTACTAACCTTCAATGAGTCATCTGTAGTAAATTGTAGAAACTATCAGTTGGGGAAGTAGAGAAAAGGCCAATTTATTCAAAGTTATTGATTATGTAGTCAGGTCAATTATTTCAACTAGTCTTATTAGTGGATAGATATCATTGTAGTCAGGAGAAGAGGCCCAATGGTCACAATAGATTTCTGGGAATGTCACATGATTCCAAGTGGTGCTTGAATTAGGAGAAGGAGCCATAGTTATGGTCATGTAGCATGATTATGTAGTGGGAGCCATAGAAGTGATCACAAATCACATTAAAGAATCTTTTAATGTACCTGTTATGCCACCAAGTAATATTTCTAGAGGCAAAGATGCTCAAATGCTAGTTAGTACCTCTATGACTCCGAAAGAACATGAAGATGTGTTGGATAGACTATTGCAGATAACACAAGTTATGACAAATATATTTGATATTCCTAGTGATATCACTACAACATAGTCTAAATTTATTGCCACCAAAGGTAAATTAATCATGGTTGAAACCAAAATAGAACATGCTAAGAATGAGCTTCACAAATTATAAGAAGAGCTTGTAGCCCTAAGAGCAAAAAGAAGGGATCTAACTCAATTCATAGCATTAGATCAAATAGCACAATTCAGAACTATGTAGATCAATTTCCTTCTTAAGAATAATAAAGATATAGTAGATGAACAAGGAAAGGCAGTATGAAATGCTTCAGTAGTTGAAGCCCAATCATATGCCCATGCTAAAGCACTTGCTGCCTCATAAGAAGAAAATAAACAACTCACTATAGACAACATGATTTTGACCATAGTGGAAAACAAAAAAAAACACTCTAGAAGAAAGTATTCATTAGTTAAAAGAGTAGTTGATGAGGGTCAACCAAGATATGACCCACTTTTCAAGAGAAAATAGAAGCCTCTCTATGGAGGAGGTATGTGCCATTAGATAGAAATTAGCTATCGAAATTAGTGTATGAAAAAATGAGGCCAAAAAACATGAAAGCCTCAAAGAACACTTCTAAGACCAAGTGGATATGTATAAATAGATAAATAAGAAAGAGATCTACATGGAAAAGGCCAAAATTAGTTCGATTGTAGCACAAAATCCTAAGTGGAAAGCCATCTTGGATAGCATGGCCTAGATCTATTAAGCAGGAGTGAAAAATAAAGACCTACAGATAGAAGACTTAAAAGAATACATGGTGTTAACAAATCTTTGATATGCTAATTTGGCCATGTTAACAACAGGTAGGCCTAGAAATGAACTATAACAACAAGTGGTAGTCACTTATGCTTTATATGAGAGGAATTTGTAGATAGAAAAGATGCTCTACAAAAACTTCAAGTAGTAAACTCAGAATTAGAAGTAGCTAAGGCTAGCTACACGGGGTAAAAGGATGTAGTAGTGAATCTAGCCAAAAGATTAATGAACTATCATGAACTCAAAGAAAAAGCCAAAGCTTTTGAAGAAGAGAGATGATAGTTTTTGGTGTGGTACATTAAAGCCAATCAGATGTTTTCATAATTGTCATGTCTGTGGAACATGCCAAATCCATCCAACATTAGTTCATTAGCATGAACAATTCATGATCCAAGAATGGAAGAAGAGAATCTGTAGGTACTCTTGAATAAGAACCAATTTAGAAAGCCTAACAACAAGGGGAAGAAACCTATGAAAGAGCCACCTCCACCTAGAACAACATAAGGATACATTCAAATTTGCCAAATTTTGCTTTTTGTTCTTTGTTAAAATTGACATGTCATGTGTTCATTTTTGTAAACTCCACTGCAGTGCTAGAGAGTCATGTATATAGAAGTCAATGTCATGAAGATCTACCTCCTAATTTTGTAAGGAACTCCATCCTCATTTTGTTTTAATTCGAGGACAAGTTTTTAATCAATCCTAGGGGTATGATAAATCTAAACATTTTGAGCTAACAATATCATAGTTATGATATCATATTTACAATGTCATAGATACATTATTGTATATCATCATATGTTATCATATAAACAATATCGCAAGGTGTGTGCTAGCCTATATAAGCAACACTTGGGCGCATGGATCTGCAATAGATTTGATAGCTTAGTAAAAAAACTCTTTCAGTTTGTTTTCTTGAATTCAGTACTTAGTAATGTGTGCCTATAGTGTGATGTTTTGCAATTAAATGGAATCTTTATTCGAGTGTGATGTACTTAGATGCATTGCATGATTGATAATAAAGAATGAGATTACTCTACATCATTGCAGAAACACTTAGTTTCATTTTTGGTTTTAATTTTTTCACTATTTACCATTTTCATAGTTAATGTTTATGATTACTTGCAATTTACTTTTAATGTCATTAAGTGGAATGAGCATGATTGATCTTGAGCACGTAACTACTTGATAACCTAGTAGTACTATCACTTGCTACACCTAGTAGTGTAGTACTTGGTAATCCCATTAGTAGTTGCATAGAGTCCAAGGTGTAACTGGAAGATCAAAACTAGCTACTCATTGCATAGGCTAGTTAGATTTTTTTTTCTATTACTTAGATTTAGAAACCCTTACTTTAACTTTATGTTTATTATGACCTTAATTGCTAATACAACATCAATGTCATATACCACATCATGAGTTAAACCGTACACACTAATTTTACTAGCTCACATGGGAAGACAACGATCATGAATGCTACCTAATTATTGGTATAATCACATTGTCTTATCTACAAAGTTCAACTGAGATTGCACATGAACACTCATATCTCATATGGTTGGGTGTTGGATACTCCAGCACTCATCATAGTGTAAACAATTTTTAATGCTAGTAATTGCTAGATAAGAAAATATAAAATGCTGGTAAAAAATGAAAAATATTAAATAGTAATTGCATAGTTTTGTGAAAATGTTTTAATGGAAATTACATAGAAATGAATTCAAAATAAATAAATTTTCTTTTCTGCCATTTATATTTCACTAATTTTGATAGGCTACTTCAACAATGGTAATCCCATCTACACATCATAATAGATGGGATCATTTAATCTTATCTTTTTAACATAAGCAAAGGCATCTTCTTAACATGTAAGTTATTGTGGGAGAGTTTTTGAATACCACATCACAAAATATAGTAACAAAAACTAAGTATAAGCTTAGAAATGATGGTAGGATGGTGATGAAGGTCAATTCATGAGGCTTCTAGTTGAGGGTAGTGGAGACTATAGAGGATGTGGTCAAAGCAAGGGAGATGTTGGAGGATGAACAAAGAAGAAAAATAGGCAAAGGTATTGACTTTGTGATTGTAGTTGGGCTTACCTATTAGTCTTTTATGAGGACTATTGGAACCTAAAATAAGTGAAACATAGATACATCCCAAGATTTATAGAAGTTTATAACTCAGTGTTACTTAGTAGAATTAAACTAGTGACCTAGGATTACTAGGCCAAGACTCATACCACTAAGTTAACACATCATTATTACCTATTAGTCTTTTATCACTTAATTAATAATAGTAGTAACATGTAAAGCTAGATTGAATGGTATGATATAAGCTCTCTATAGTGACAATTAACATCTAGGGAAGGAATCTTCTCATGCATGTATTGCTTATTGGGAGCATAACACTAGTTGGAAATGTGCAAAGTAGCAACACCTACTAGTAGAGTTATCTGGGGGTAGGAGCTACTCTACCAATGTTACAGCAATAATTGAAATTGGATTTTTTTTCTTATGTCCATAATGATATCTTGAATCTATTTGACTAATTTCAAAATCCCTTCTTTACAACAATGAGGTGTTAGCCTAATGTTAAGACTCTTGATTTGAAAGCTCTACATCATAGGTTCAATTATGGTGGGCAATGTTGAGTTAGAAATTTCTAATTAAACTATACTACGATTCTTTTGGGGTTCCAACACCTTTCCTCCTAAGAATTCCTTTTACAAAATTTTTATTATAACATAGTGTTTCTTAGTGGAATCAAACCTATGGCCTAGGGTTATGAAACCAAAAAACAATACCATTAAACTAACAAATTAACAAATAACAAATTAAAGAATGAGATTTGCAGTGAACATATGTTTGGGAAATGGGAATTGGGTCAAGAAAACATTGATCTCTACTTCTAGAAAAAAAGAGGATAATCCTATGTATAGCATACAAAGTTGAAGAGATGAACCTAAAATGTGCCTTGCACTTCTCCTCTTTCTAATGGATGCAGAAAGATATGCTTCTAATAAAATCCTTCTACTCCAAATACTAGTAGTTAAGTATCTTTTTCCCTTGCTTTTTAAAAAGTAGTAAAGTATCTCTTTTTCTTCTAGTCTATGGAATAATTATTTTCAATACAGCATTTCACATTCCACTTATCATAATTTCTACAACTTGCCAATGCAACAGAAATGAATTCCACCAAGGCCACTGTAAATCATGAAAATAACTTGGCTGGAATACAAAAATCATACAGCTGCTTGACCATGACTTGGCTCCTTTGAAAGACATTTTCAAATTAAAGAAATTAAGCCATTTGTGTTTTAGTTACAAAGATTTGGACCACAGTTCTTTTAGATAACATTGTTCATGATCTAAACCCATAATTTTTGGGCTCTTTGGTTGTTGACTTCTAAGATCTTTATGCCTTTAGGCATGTGCTTCTTTGGTTCCAAAAAGCCATAATCTCAAGGCTCAATCCATATTTTGGCAAGGTAGGAAGGTTTGTAAATGAGCAAAACTCTAATGTATTTTTGAGTGGCTACACTTAGGCTTAAACCTAAGTCTTATGACATAAAAAACAAGTGCCTTATCACCACTTTCAATAATAGCCCCTTTCTTTATCCTTTGGATTTGTATATGTAGTTAACATTTTGAGCTTTTTAAAAAAAAATATTGAAAAGTTCATCATTGAATGGCATATGAAAGAAACACCTTACTAGCCCTTCAAATGATGACCCCTTCCTTTATTCTATTGATGAGTGATGAGGTACCCCTATGCCCAACCATATGAATCACGAGCATTCATGTGTGATCTAGTTAAATTTTGAAGATTGCTAGCACTTATTTATAGTATCCTAGCCACCAAAATCCTAATTAGAATGGTCATTGTCCTCTCAACCTTACTTTTGACATTCTAGAATGATGGTTAAGTGAGATTGAGGCATATGATTTTTATATGTTTTCTTTTATCTATAATATTTAATTCTTCTAATATAGGAAGTAAAAGGCTAGATAATGTAAGATTTCACTACACTATTGCTCAACTATCCCTAGCATAATCAATCGGTCCGATCCTCCATGCACATCCCAAGCATGTCCTAATCACTATTGGGTTGCCAGACGTTAAGTGTCATTGGGTTGCCAAGTGTTAGACATATGTTCGAGGTGGTCATGCTTATGTGTTCTCATGGACTACTAAATCGTACTGTAACTATAAAGTGATAACAAAAGCATTAAAATTATTAAAGTACGATAACAAAAACATTAAAATTATTAAAGTATTAAACTATTAATGCTTAAGTAATCTAATTCAAATGTTGTAAGAAATGTTCAAAAAGCTCTTCTTTATTGTTGTTCATGCCAATGGGCTCAAGTACATTAGCACTCAAATAAAGAGTTGTACACTCTTCGNGGCTCAAGTACATTAGCACTCAAATAAAGAGTTGTACACTCTTCAAATGATTTTTGCAGGCACTCAGAAAATAATCTAACTCTTATGGAAACAAACTACAAGAGCTTCGCTATGACTTGAATAAAAGGTGTCATAAATGTTGCAGGTGCATGCATATTTATAGTAGAAATGGACTCTATGTTGACAAGGCCATGTCAACACCTGGAAAGATATGTTGATGGGGTCACATCGATGTGGCTACATTAACAAGGCTTCATCGACACGGCCCAGTCGACGTAGTGGACTGGATGCTTCATCATACCCCCATGACTGAGTGAAAAATCATCCTCGACTTTGTTACAATTTGGTAGGTATGAATTTACTAGCAACACACATCGCAAAACATATTAATACACATACTAATGCTAGCAACACACCAAGTGCTCAAGAGTACAAAAGGAAATTACAAAATTGTGGTGTTTGTGGACAACAAAATTAAACACCTTGCCAACAATGGACTCACAACCCCGCTGAGATGCGAAAGTTGCTGAAGAGGATCATACAGTTCCTGGTGGTGGTGGTTCTAATAGGCCCTCATCATCTTCAGGTGCATGTGGTGGTTGAGGTGATGGTTGTAGTTGTCCTATGGCTATTGCAACTTCCAAAGGCAATTGGAAAGCCTCCAATAAAGCCCACATTTTATCTTTTTTACTTCTAGGGTTTTTCATAGTCTCAAGCAGCATTGCTAATGTGTGTGAACATCCCAAGGACATGGAAGTGTAGGAAATATCTCTTTTAAATTGATGAACCACATAGCAAACTATTTTTGTTCGATATCAAACACTCGAACTCATGCTTGCAGCCATTGGTAGTCATCCATCTATTGAGCTAGGTTCTCTGCAATAAAGCATTTCCCTTTAAAGTGGGTGTGCAGAACTTTGAGTTGAACATTTTCTATTTCCAACTTTTTCTTTGTCTCTTTATGCTTCTTGAACTCACCATAAAGAATATGAGGTGGCCACTTGTTTCTCAAGGTTTTACCGTGGCCTCCCTGCTATAAGCATGGCTAGGTTTGCATAACAAAGATTGGCTAGTTCCATATATTCTATCATTTCTTCAATTTGTAGCTCCTTGAGATGAATCTCAGCTTGGTTGTAGGTGTTTAATCCATCAAAGATGGGTTTCCATACCTCACCTCCTTCTTTGAGCTGTTGGAGGGCTTGATTCATCTTAGGCTTTGTGACTTGGATTTATTTTTTTTTTAATTTCCTTTTGTAATCCCACTTGGTCCTTGTAGTGGTTTTTCACTTATTCAAACTTGAGGGCCTCATTCTTCCAAGTAGCTATTTCAATGGTTGTCTTCTGTTGAGGGCTCGGACTTCCTCCATCGACAAATTATGATTTTCGGTAGCCAAACTTCTCACATCAGTGTTTACCCTAGCCACATCCTCCTACTATTGGTGGATAAAATCCTTCATTTGTTGATTTTTGAGACCAACATGGTGTAGGAAATGAACTTTTGTGATCAACCTAACATTCTTTTGACAGACCTTTGTCAAGTTCTTATTTAGATAATAAGAACAAGCTTCCACTAAGGACTTGTTAAAGATCACTGACTCTCGCTCGTACTTGACCTTTTGAAGCTTGGTTTGAAGTTATTGAAAAGCTTCATCTTTGATGACTTCATAGTTGAGTATAGTCAAATTGGAAAATCAGAACCTTCTATAGCTAAGCGTTGATTGTCTACTTGAGCTACTTCTAGTTACCCCTCTAGGGTGAGGCACTTGCACCTTGTCGAAATTAGCTTTGACTAGGTTGCAGTAATGTTGTCCAGAAGGTTAAAGACATCTAGAAGTGGTTGCCCAGTTCCCACCAGTTGGTCCAATAATTGTTCATGTTGTGCTACATTGAGTCTACCACTCTAAGTACCTATAGATGTCTACACATCTTTAAGCCCATTTACATCTGGTACAGGCATCGTAGGTGCATTGAGAGCCATGGTGATAATGTCAACCACCACTTCTATCATGACTTCTTATCCTTGATGTTGCATTACCAGGATAGTTTCCCCTTCACCTTCATCCAAGCACACCAAGAAAGTAGCAGCATTTCCTAAAATTTCTAGAAATAAGTGTTGGATCATTGACACAATTACTTCTCAAGTGCTAGGGTCTATTCTAGTAAGCACTTGTGTTCGTGTGGCCGAAAGCATCGACCTTGCCCTCTCTAGCAAGCTCATAGATTGAGCCACTTATTCCAGATGGCTCAAGGCAAGGCGATACATAGAAGGGTCTCCACCACTACTAGTTTCTACTTGTTGCTCCGATTGGCATAGGAGCAACTATTTGATCTCATGTGTGTTCTCTGTGACCATGCATGAGTCTGACCTTGTTGCTTATGTAGATGGTGGAGGTGATGGTTGCTCTTCTTCCATTCTTGTTGTGGTAGGTGTTTTATCTTTCATCATTTCATGCCATGAGGCAATTGGGGCATGACAAAGAATGTCATTGGCATATCATGTTATCCTTCCTCATTTGCATAATTTTCTAATCAGGTAGGGAAAGGGCAAAGCTCACCTTCCACATTCATTTTCCACGAACCACTTCTCAATCTCCAAGAAGAGTAACTATGAAAGGTTGATAGGAAATTTTCCACTTAAAGCGGCACATGCACAAGTAGAGAAGGTGATGATTTTGTTGGGTCTTATCATTGGATTTAAGTGGTAAGATGCAATTTGGAGTAAACTCTTTTTGTAGTGGTCAATGTTCCAAACTCCTTACTGTCTACCCCATAGCATCACCTAGTCCACTCCACTTTCACCTTGGGATCTACTTGTTTTGAGATTTCTGCCACATTAGCCCTAGTCTTAGGAAACCAAAGAGCTTGCATGATTGCCTTTGTAGAGTAAGACACATGGATGTCTTTGATTCTTACTCACAACCCTGGTTGCCAATTTTTCCAGAAGAGATAGGTTTCCCCTAGATACCACTCACCACTTGACTTGATGATTGGCCACATAGGAGAATTTTGTAGCTGGGTTCTAACTTCTTTTGGCACACTTTCTAGGAATGGTTTGAAGTTTAATTCTTGGAGGATCATTCGTTGCAACTCTTTTGACTTGATAGCATCAAGGCAAGCCCTGGTCAAGGTGACCTCAAGCCATGGTGCTCTCGTTGGCATCTTGTCCCTGCATGATTATTCTATGGGAACCTCTTCTTTAGGAATCTAATGAATAGATTCCACGTTGGGTTCCTTGTAGAGAGGGCTAGTTGCATGTGATCCCTCTAGTGCTCCTGAGGTTGCGTTCCCTGTTCCCTTTCGGTTCTAGGTCGCTTCTCCTGAGGTTGTGATGATCCTTCCTCCCTTGGATGCCTTGGTTTTGGTGCCATCTTCAATCGTAGCATAACCACGAATTAAAATGTGTGTGTGTTATCCAAAATGGCAATAATATACCTTCTCATGATGACCCGACTATGATAGTGACATGTGCATTCTATTTGATCTAAGGTGATGTATGTAAATCATTACACATGGCATTCCAGAGTGTAGCTAAAAGGTTATGAGTTAAAGCTAATTATTTGATTAACCCTAAGAGACATTTTGATTAATCCTAGGAGGCATTAAGTCTTTGATGATTAACCTTAAGAGATGTTTTGATTAACCCTAGGAGGTGTTAAAGCTAATTCTTTGATTAACCCTAAGAAACGTTTTGATTAACCCTAGGAGGCGTTAAGTCTTTGATGCATTAAGTCATGTTAAGTATTCGATGCATTAAGTCTTGGGTTAGCCATATTGTCACAATATATAGAATCATGGGCCCCCATGATGTAGAACATACCTTTGGTAGAAAAAGGGTAAAAGAATAGGTAGATGTGGACAAGCGGTAGGAAGATGATGTGCTCGAGAAGGAGATTAGACATGGAAAACTTGAAAAACTCCCTTAACGTTATGAGAAAATGGACAAAATTCCAAAGCATGACATGCATATATATAGCAGTTTGGACATTTCATCAACGAGGTTGCGTAAATGAGGCTACATAAATGCAAGTGGCTACATATACAGGTCTACGTCAATGTAGCTATTCAGCTACATTGACCACCATTGGCTGATGAATTAAAGGCCCAAATCTATGAATTTTAGCATAAAATTGAAATCATTCAAGAGCTTAGAGACTTGAGAATAGCATGAAACAAAGAGGAAGAAAGGTTGATTGCAAAAGAAGAGTCAACTTTAGGAGAACATCATAATATGAAGCATGGGTGATGGCAAGCCTCACGATGGACAACATAGAAATGATCACCATATTATATCAAAGGAGTAGGAGATTAACAATTGGAACCAAAGGATATGCAAGTGGGTCCTCCCCATAGTAGGCTCTGGCCTTATTTTCCCTTGTACATCTTCAACCTAGGGGCCCATGGACCCCATAGTTAGTTAATGGTCATTGAGGGTTAATACTTGTATCTCTAAGAACTAATCAAAGGATTTACAATTACTAGTAAACCAAGATACATGATCGAAACATGAAATCAGAAATGAGGTGAGGAATGTAGAGCAACAGATGAGGGGGAGAGCATGTGGAATGGAGTGCCAAGGTCAAGATTAATACAGTCCCTTTGTGAAATATGTGGTTAAGTGACCCGATAAGAATCTGTTCCAAGTCTGGACTGAGATTGACCATGGACAATGACATCACAGTGATGGACTAATACCAACCCATCCACTCAAGACATACACATGCCCTCAAAGACCAAATTTGATTCCTTATAGAGAAGGAAATGGAAGCAGGAAGTAAGGAAGGGCCTTAGTTAGAGGGGACCATCAAGCCTAGGTAACATGGCTTTCAAGTTCCATAACTGGTGCTTGTAGCCCATTATTTGATCCAAGGTATGTGCTTTGAATTCCCATTATTGTTTTTTTTTTTTCATTTTTTTTGTTTTTTGAATGGGAACTACACCATGCAAGGATATATTGGTTGGTCCAAGGGGTGTGCTTTGAATTCCCATTGTTTTTTTTCTCTTCTTATTTTTTCTTTTGCTTTGCTTTTTTTTTTGCTTTTCTTTTCTTTTGTTTTTTCAAATGGGAACCACACTATGCAAGGACATGTTAGCTTTATGTTATGCATTGTCATGGAATGGAAAGGAATTCCTGAGGAAAGTAATGCATGAGAGATCGTAGGAGGATACGTAGTCCACCACATCCCCTTGAAGTCACATCCTGTTCCTTACCACTCAGATCCTTCCCAAGTTTGGAATCCACCAAGGTCAAAGATTTATTGGAGTTGATTAATGAAAAAGGAACTATACTTCTCTTGATCCCTGAATACCATAAAAAAGTGTGAGTGGTCAGATGTCATGGACTCATTGCCTATTGTATGAAAGAAAGTATAACTTAGTCTTTTGAGACCCAAAATGCTAAGGTAAGAACTAGATATAATAGACAACCCATAATATGCAAATTTCCATTTGGAGCAACTACCATACCATTGCATCCTATGGCAATAAAATAGCTTTATTAGTGAAAATAAATAGAGGAAAATAAACAAAAATAAAATAGAACAAAATAACTAAAGGTGAAATATATATATATATATAAGAGAAAGAGTAGGTAAGACATGTTAAACGTATGAACGATGGTGTAAAACAAAAATATAGAAAAGACCTGAGAAGCTGGGACAATTGTTTTAGTATGGGTAGTGATCTCCCCCACAACTAAGCTTGGAGGAGGAGATTCAAAAGATGGAACATGGTCGACCGCTTGGCGAAGTGGTAGTGACACTAGCTTGGTGTAGTTCATGGAAGGGTTTTAACTATTGCATGTTGGCCAATTGTGTTTTTGTTGGGTATTCAAGTTTGTGTATGAGTAGGGCCCCAAATAGAAAGGTCTCAAAAACAATATAAGGTTCCTCCCATAGTGTTTGAAACTTGGTCCATTACGGCACATGTGTGGGGTTCCAATAGAGAACCTTATCTCCATGTTGAAATATTACCTTTTGAATCCTAAGGTCATGAAATTGTTTGTTATATGCCTTATGCATCTCATTTGATGATAGGTCTACTAATCGATTCTCATCTAGCACATTTAAGTTGATGATTGTTCTCATTGTGCTAGGGGTAAGTCAATACCTAAGTCACTTGTAGTGGATACTGTTCGAAGTTCTACCTAAATTGGAAGTGTCAGTAGTTTCCTATACATCAACTTGTAAGGGGAGTAGCCTATAGGAAGCTTCCAGGTTGAGCAGTAGGCCCAAAGGATGTTGTTAAGTTTTGTGCTCCAATCCCTCCTATATTTTCTAATCGTCCTAGTTAGGATCTTTGTAATCTCCTGGTTTGTGACTTCGGCTTGCTCATTAGCTTTGGGGTGATAGGGTGTTGTTAGCTTATGTTCTACTCCTAGATGCTACATGAGTTTATGAAAAGTAGAACCTATGAAGTGAGTGCCATTATCTAAAATGAGTGCATGTGATACCCCAAACCTATTCATGATTTGCTATTGAACAAACTATGCGACCGTGGTTGAGGAACAATTGGTGATGGCTGTCACCTTTGACCACTTTGTACAGTAGTTCACTGTGACAATAATGTATGCCTTATTGTTTGACATGGGTGTGATGGGGCCCATGAAGTCAATGCCCCAAATGTTGAAAGGCTCTAGTGGCGAAATCCATTGTTGAGGTCCCTCCATTCTTGCATCATCCCACCATCTCTTTGACATCGATCACAGGAGTGGGTGAACCATTGAGCATCTCTAAAGAGTGTAGGCCAATAGTAACTTGCAATTAGGATTTTAAAGGTCGTGTGCCTTCCTACATAATGGCCCTCACAAGGGCCCTCATGAGCATCTTGGAGGATGTGCAATTGATTTGCATCAGGGATGCACCATTAAACCAAGCCATCCGCACACATCTTGTAAAGGTGTCCATTGATTTCCATGAAGTGCTTGGCTCTGTGAAGAAACCTTTGTTTCTTCTAATGATCCAACTTCTTTGGTAGCTCTTGTGTAAGAAGATAGATAAGGGTGTTGCCAAACCAATTGAATCCTATGGCTACCTCCTTCGTAATTGCTCGGGCAAAGAGGAGTTCATTTGGAAGCTGGTCAAAGAGTGGGCTCTCCTCCTCTGTGCTATTCCATTGTAACTGAGACAAGTGATCGACAATGACATTCTTAGTTCCCTTTTGTCAACCATAGTAAGATCGAATTCTTGAAGGATCATGAGCCACTGTGTGACATAGGGGCTCACTGTTGGTTTGTTCATAAGGAATCGGATGGCACTATGGTCCGTATGCACAAACACCTTGTATCCGAGCACATAGTGTTAGAACTTTTCCAAAGTGAACACTACTATCATTAATTCCTTTTTAGCTGTGGTGTAATTTAGTTGAGCACCCACAATACTTTGGCTTGCATAGTGGATGTAATATGGATGCTTTTGGTCATCCAATTGTGTGAGCATGGCCCCTAATGCATAATTAGATGCATCTATCATGATGTGAAATAGTTTGGACCAATTGAGGGCTTGTAAAATTGAAGTCTCTACAAGCTTTTGCTTTAGCATTTGGAATGCATATTCACATTTCCTAGTCCAGAGAAACAGGGCATCTTTCTTTGTCAGCTTCATTAATGGCTTGGTGATCTTCAAGAAATTCTCAATGAAACACCGGTAGTGGCCAGTGTGTCCAAGGAATGACCAAACATCCCTTATAGTTCCCGATTGATTGGTAATTCCGTGGATAACCTTGATTTTCTCAAGATCCACTCCAATCCCTTCTTGTGAAATTCAATGCCCCAAAACAATACCTTATTAGACCATTAGGTGGCTCTTTTGCTAGTTGAGCCGTAAGTTATTTTCTACACATTACTTTAAAACCTACTCAAGGCGGTCCAAGGCTTACTTGAATGTTGGTCCATAGGTGGAGAAGTCATCCATAAACACTTCTACACCATTGTTGATTTGCTATTGGAAGATGATGAGGACAAGGTGTTGGAAGGTTATGGATGCATTACATAGGCCAAAGGGCATCTTCCTATATGCAAAAGTCCCCCAGGGACTCATAAACATTGTCTTGGCTTGGTCCTCTAGTGCAATCTAGATTTGGTTATAGCCACTGTAACCATCCAGGAAGCTGTAGTAATAATGCCCCAAAATGGTATCCAACACCTAGTCCACAAATGGAAGTGGAAAATGATCCTTAAATGTTGCCATATTTAGTAATCTAAAATCAATATAAACTCTCCATTTGCCATCATTTTTGACAGAATAATGAGTGGGCTAACCCGCTCACTATCCGCAATGGGGTGGATGAATCCTACCTTTAGTAATTGCTCAATTTCATCCTTGATGATCTGTTTAAGTTTGGGATTCAATTATCTTTGCGGCTGTTGTCATGGCTTCATGGAAGGGTTGATATAGATTTGATGTTGGCATACCCTAGGATCAATCCCTATTAACTCAAGATATGACCACGTGAAGGCAATCAAGCACTTGTTCACCATCCTTAGAAACTTCTTTTTTGTTCTAGAACAAGAATGGCATTGATTATTGATGAGACGTTATATGCACAAGCCATGATATTGTGTACGCGATATCGCGGCCACCGTGATATCGTGTATGCGATATCACAGTCTGCTGCCAAATCTATAAATAAGAGGTGGCACTTCCCTCATTTTGGATTAGATAGGCTAAGTAGCAAAGCTCTGGTGGATTGATCACCCCAGAGATAGAATATTTTCCATGTGCCTGTAGTAGGAGTCCCCCAAGTGAATGGTTCTTTATTCGAGCAGCTTTGTACCTAAACGCAAGTTGTGTACGACAATAAAGACGAGCTTTGTGGATAAACCTTGCAGTACATGGATAGGTTTATTTAATGTTATTTATTACTTTCCTAGTAACGCGGCATGAGTACGACTTGGTTACAAGCATTGACGAATGTGTACGGCTAGCCAAGGAATCGGCTACTCATCGCGATTAGATTCTCTCATCCTTACCTCCTAGAACGTGGGACGAGTACGACTTGATTACGAGCATCTACGGATGTGTACGGCTAGTCAAGGAATCAGCTGCTCGTCACACTTAGGCTAGTTAGGTGCCTCAGTACGACCGCTTCGAGCACATGCGTTACGTGTGGTAATCCCAGTAACGATTAGCGTTTAGTACCCACAGTTGCACAGTTCAGGGTGTGTACAGTAAGTGGGAATGGATGCTAATGCTAATTAATTTAGACTTAGGACATTAGTTAGAGGTAGTTAGTTCTCTCAACCCTTCACCCCTTAGCATAGGAGATAAACCTGAAAAGACCAAAAAAATCATATACCTCGGACTTACTTAACCATACACCGTGAAAACAACAAGTAAGTCTGGGAAGACAACGAATAATTAACCCCAAGTGTTCCTTGCAACATTAGGCATTTAGTCTGCGGAGTTTGACCGAATTGTGCATGCTACGCTCGTTTCATATGGTTAAGTGTAGGGATACCTCGCCACTCATCATTGGCGCCGTTGCCAGGGACTAAGTGTTTTTACGCTAATTAGAACATTAGGAAATATTTCACATCGTTATGAGCCTTAACGAACCTTTGGGTTAATTAGTTAAATAAGAACATATATAACGGTGAACCGCACACCAATAAAATGGCTTCTTCTCATAAGGTTAACTCACCTAGGAATAACATAGAAGACAGTTGGAAACATATACATAACCTAAACCAGCCAAGTCCTAAATAATATAAGATGACATATACTCATCGCGATGAGTATATTCCGGATTTTACTTTTGTTCTCCATCAAGATGAACAACTGTGGTGGAGAGATTTGCAAGGTAACATCGTGTTACCCCCAAATCGATCAGTCCCTAACATGCTCTTCCGTGCCTTGGCATAGATTGGCATGCAAGAGCTATTTGCAGAATACGTTATGGATGAATTTGACACAAGGGATTATCATCCCAAAGATGCCCAACGTATTCGAGACTTAAGGCAGGAGAGTCAACATACTTTTCTGAAGGGCAAAGCCCTGCATATCCTTAGCAAAATAGGAGATGAGGAACCCCTTATCATGGGTTCTTTAGCAAAGGATGTTCCCCCTCCTAATGATGATAAGGAGGAAGGGTATCAGAACATAAGATCAATGATCCATATCCCTGGTTCTGATGCCCGTGAACACCAGCTGTTCACAGAGGGAACAACTGCTCATGCTAAGGATGGGCACCTTGATTGTCACAACGATCGGGGCTAAAGCAGCTGAAGAGGAGGTAAGAAACATCGCCATGGTGATGGATCCCCTTCCTCTTCTCCTTCATCTCATCATTCACACTCTCCTTCCACATCTAGGCGCAACCATCATGAGCACAATGGAGAGGGTAAAAGTAAGGAAGATGAAAGACCTCAACAGGAAGGTCAGGAGTTAAGACAAGGGCAAGGATGTAGGGAGAGTAGGGAACCACCACGAAGACATCACAGACATCATGACAGGGATGATCATGATGAACCCCTACTCACAACCCAAAGTATGCTTGATATCACAGAGGTAGTTAGGATCCCCACAAGGCATTTAAAAGATAGCAGGATCAAGAGTTTGGACATAAATAATATCCCATGTTTTGAAGAGGGATACAACGTTGATCCTCAACATCATTTACAAGCATTCTAGGATGCCTGTGCCTTGCAAAATATAGATAATGAGTGGCAGAAGCTTATGTTTTTCTCAAGGACACTCACCAAAGAAGTAGAGAGCTAGTACTGGTCCTTAGAACTGGAAACCATCAAGAGGTGGAGTACGATGCTCGAACTATTCAACAA
>MNCI01012490.1:507258-599168 GCA_015680685.1 Gnetum montanum | reverse complement strand
GTAGTGACAAAGGCAAAACCAAGTAGAGAAACTTAAGCCCTGCACATAACAAGGGTAAGGGAAAAATTCCTATCTCCAATGAGGCTGTGAATTCTAATTCAGACGATGATAGTGGATGTGAGGTCTGCTACTATGACCATCCTAAGGGATGTTGCCCAATTATCTCACATCTACAGGAGTCTAGGGTGTATGCGTTAAATCCAAGACTTAACCAATAGTAAACACCCCGAAGGTTACCTTATCCACAAGGTAACCCAAGGCAGTTCCACCAACCCTTAACATATTACCCAAGTGGAACACCTCCATAGCCTATTGGACAACATCAGCATTGGCAATACCCACAGTCATGGGGGATGCCACTGCCAACACATTAGTACCCTTACCAGCAGCCCGATCCTTATGATTATTATGTGCAACAGCCAGTTTCTCCAGGTGACTCTATGGGTCACACTACTGCCCAACGTCACTACCAAGTTTGGGAGTACTTCAAGAGGACTCCTTCTCCTTCGGGAGATATCTCACATTTAGCTCATCCTCTAACTCCACCCGCACCTCTTCCACATGTAGTTCCCGTAACACCTCCTGCTCCAACAATGCAAGGGGAACTTCCTCCTCAACCGCAGCAACGTCACGCCGCGAGAGCTGTAAATCTTCAGCATGTAAATATCCAACCGGATGCCAGTTCTTGACAACTGTAAAAAGAGAAGACCTTACTTTAGAACCAAAAGCCCAGACAAACTCTCGCAACAACAAGCAGTTGGGCACATGTATAGGCCTCTAACCACTAACGCTTCGGAGAACCCTCCAATCCAACAACTAAGTATGCAAACGGTTATGTTGACACATACCGTAACTGACTGGATAAAGGTGGGCCACCTTCCCAGGAAACTACTTGACCCTGGAAACCCCTTAATTCATTTACAGATCGCTAGAAATGCACCACATTGAGCTCTTCTTGACTCAAGTTCTGAAATCAACCTAATTTCACATAAGATGTATCAAGCCTGGAACCTACCCCAACTTAAGAAGAGTAACATACAACTGGAGCTGGCTGACCAGTCCATCACCATTCCCTTAGGATTGGTGGAGAACATTATCACCACTGTGTGTGGGTGGTCATACCCAGCTGATTTCCTAGTGATTGAGGTTAATAATGAAGGGGGCTTCCCCATTATAATGGGAAGGATGTGGCTAAGTACTGTAGACGCGTACCTAGGAATCCGTGATCTTTCCTTGCAAATTTCTAAGATGAATATTTACGGAAAGATCGAGAAGAAGAAAGTTCCATGCATCACATACAGTGATTCATCAGGTGATGACATGGAGGATATGTCTCCATGTGAGAGGTGTGCCTATGAGGATGAGAAACAAAGATGCCTGTATGTAGCAACCACGCAACCAGTAGTAGACACCCCGTGGCTAACAGCCACTCGAAGGAGCAAGCAAATATGCATGGAACGAACTAAGGAGATCACTCATGCCCATGCCAACAATAGTGGCATAGATACATTGGAACATGAGCATCGCCAACTTCCACCCCTCAACTTAAGATCATCAATTGGGAAAAGTTGGGCACTTCTCAGAAATTCAAATAGATGCTCATTATGTTGGATCTCTCCCTTACAACTCAGTCATGGGGGAGATGGCCATCTATGCTAATCATATGGGGCCCTCAGTTCTTTTCAATTTTTGTTTTACACATTTTTTTTTTACAAATTTCTTTAACTTTTCTTATTTTTTTTTACAACATCGTTATACTTTTCTATTTTGTGTGTGTGTGTGTGTGTGTGTGTGCACCATCCACCATGTAAGTTCGTCACCCAATAAGTGTTCAGGCTGATCGGATGAACTATTTTTCATTGATTGCTAATGTTTGGTTTTTACCTTTAAGTTACAATGTTGACACTAAGGTATGTTCTTTTGATATGGTAGGCAATGAGATCACTTCATCCATCCATCCACCAATTTCTATGGTTTCTCTTGGCTAGGAAATGTGCAGTCCCCTTATAATAAGAACTTTAACGAATCGGTGACTGGGTACTTCTCAAACTAAGGAAGGACTCCAGGATTGCAAGGGTGTGACTTCAAGGGAATTTGATGCTTTGTGTTGGCCATTCACTTGGGTGCTTGGATGTTTTCTTCTTGAGTTTTCTTACCATTTTGATGTTACCATTCATCGGAAGCTAAGCCAATAAAAATAAGAAGTCTTTGCATGGTGTGGTTCTCACGCATAAAAACACAAAACACAAAAAAAAATGAAGAAAGTGAGAATTCAAAGCACACCCCTTAGACAAACTAAAATTTGGGCTACAAGCACTGGTTATGGAACCAAAGTGTTCCCTCTAACTAAGGCCCTTCTCGCTTCCCATTCTCTCCCTTATTTCGTTGAAATGGTGGTGGCTTTTGAAGATGCATTCTTGTCACTCCAATGGATGGTTTAACCGAATGTGTTGATGCGAAGTCATTGGAAGTGGTTGGTTTGAGGCCGGAGATGGAATGAGACTTGCCAAGTCACATTAATCATCAAACACACAAGGGGTTGTACACCACCTTGTTCTTGAGATTCCATTCCATTCTCTTCTCTCCTCTCCATCCTTCTCTCCACTATTCACCTCATTGCTGGTTGTATCATTAGTGTATATTATGGTAGATACGTTGTTTTCTTTTTGGTAAATTCTTATGGTTAAGACTTTAACTCTTGTTCCAAAGGACATTCCCAGAGCCTACGGACTCTTTGCACGTGGGATTGTCAGGGCACTAAGGGCATGAGCCTACTTTGGGGAGGACCCACTGACATTCCTATTTGGAGCATTAGTTAACTTCTTTTCCTTAACATTTTGCAATTAATTATTATTTTATTCATTATGACATCTACTTTATCAATGTCCTAGTTGTCCATTTTTATCTCTCTTCCTTACTCCTTTTCTTTCTCCATTCTTTTGCTACCAGAGATTCGTGATTAGTCATGGGGGTACGAGGCCTACTTTTTCAATTTTTCTCCTAAGCCCTGAATTTTTTCATTTCTCTTCCTAACCCCTACAACTTCGGTAGTCATCATTTATGTATTCCCAGATCTGTATCAGCCATACCACAACTCAGCCAATGGACTTACACCAAAGCAAGGTATAATCACATTGAAATTCATTTACCCTTGCTAATATAAGACTGTGTTGTGTGTGCAGATGGCGATCATGCAACAACGAACCGGATCTGGAGGAAGTACATGGAATGGAGCGGTGCTGAAGCAGCTATGCAAGGAGCAAGATTGATGATGCGCTTACGGATGGACAACAGAAGGCACAATCTAGGCGTTGGAAACAGCAAGACTCTTCTCTCTCCTCTTTTCTCTTAGCTGCAAACTGTGGCCTGATGTCAATGTAATAAGGTGTTCACCCTTGTTGTCATGAACACCAGTTTTGTCAAGTCTTATAATAATGATCCATTCACATGTCATCCCATTAGTTCCATTCCCCTCAATAATTCCATACCTACCTGATATTATTGTAAGGAACTCGAGGACGAGTTTTCATTTAGTCATGGGGGTATGATGAGACGCAATATGCACAAGCCGCGATATCGTGTCATCCCCTGCGATATCGCGTACATGATATCGCGGTCTGCCGTCAAATCTATAAATAAGAGGCGGCACTCCCCTCATTTCAGATCAGATAGGCTAAGCAGCGAAGCTTTGGCATATTGATCATCCCAGAGATAGAATATTTTCCATGTGCCTGCAGTAGGAGTCCCCCAAGTGAACGATTCTTTATTCGAGCAACTTTGTACCTAAACACAAGTTGTGTATGGCAATAAAGACGAGCTTTGTGGATAAACCTTGCAGTACATGGATAGGTTTATTTAATGTTATTTATTGCTTTCCTAGTAAGCGCGGCATGAGTACGACTTGGTTACAAGCATTGATGAATGTGTACGACTAACCAAGGAATCGGCTACTCATCGCGATTAGATTCTCTTACCCTTACCTCCTAGAACGTGGGATGAGTACGACTTGATTACGAGCATCTATGGATGTGTATGGCTAGTCAAGGAATTAGCTACTCATCACACTTAGGCTAGTTAGGTGCCTCAGTACGATCACTTCAAGCACATGCGTTACGTGTGGTAATCCCAGTAACGATTAGCGTTTGGTAGCCACAGTTGCACAGTTCAGGGTGTGTACGGTAAGTGGGAATGGATGCTGACGCTAGTTAATTTAGACTTAGGACATTAGTTAGAGTTAGTTAGTTTTCTCAACCCTTCACCCCTTAACATAGGAGATAAACCTAAAAAGACCAAAAAAATCATATACCTCGGACTTACTTAACCATACACCATGAAAAAAACAAGTTTGGGAAGACAACGAATAATTAACCCCAAGTGTTCCTTGCGGCATTAGGCATTTAGTCTGTGGAGTTTGACCGGATCGCGCATGCTACGCTCGTTTTGTATGGTTGAGTGTAGGGGTACCTCACCACTCATCAATTATTATCAACTTATTGTTATGCAAGAATGCATATTCTAGATTGACCAGTAAGGGTTTTAGTTCTAGGGGCTCCTGTTTAAAGCTTTTAGGGATCTGTAGCTTTCCCTAATCAGTAGCATCATTAGTAGTGAAAATTTTTTGATGGACCTATTCTAGTTCATCTATGCTCCCCATATAGGTACATATAAGGCTCTCAGAGGATTCCATGCATAGGGTGCTACTATCAAAGTCAGCGGTCAGCCACTAGGTGCCTTCTTGGTTAGTGGCTACTACATACAGGCATCATTGAATTTGTGATTCAATGGTACACTGACTGCATGCTTGAATGGATGTCTGCTTAATAGACCAAATTTGTTGTGCATAGTTGCACCCAGAGTCACTATACATGATGCATGGAACACCCTTCTTCTCGATCTTCCCAAAATGATTTTCCTTGGAAATTTCAAGGGAGAGATCTCGGAGTCCTAAATGTGCATCCATCGTGTTGAGTCATGCTCTTCCCATTATAATCGAGAAGTCCCCCTTGCAATTATCAAAACGGATCACTAGGAAATCAACAAGGTAGGACCACCCACAAATAGTGGTGATGATATCTTTTACCAATCCCAAGGGAACAGTAATGGATTGGTCTACCAACTCAAGCTGAATGTTTCTTTTCTTCAATAGAGGCAGGTTCGAAGTCTTGTACATATCATGTGAAATTAGGTTGACACCTAACCCTGAGTCCAAAGAGCTTTGCATGGCTTGTTGCTTACCACCTAAAGGTATATGAGGGGGCTTCCTAGATCAGCCAATTTTCGAGGAAGATGACCCACCTTGATCCAGTCCGTCACAACATGTGTTAACATGATGGTTTGCACTTTGGAAGACGTTTGGTTTGAAGGTCACTCGAAGGATTGAGTATCAAAGGTAGTTGGAGATATAGGGGCACTGGCCATAGGTGAGTGTAAGGGTTTGTTTAGGTTATTAAGCTAGAAAAAGGAATGTTTTCATGGTTTTGATTCTAACTTACTTGATTGAGAAGCCATTTGTAAATTGACAACCCTTGTGGCATTACGCTACTATGGCTGTGGAGGTATTTTTCCCTGCATGGGTGGAGCGGGAGGTAGCTGAGTTGAGGGTTGATGGATAGGTATGGTAGAAGGAGATCACGAAGGATAGTGTAGGTGTGGGTTTTCCCCCTTAGGTGATGGAGATTGGGCCCAAAAGAATTCTGGGGGACAGTAATGATTTTGGAAGGTTGCATGACTAGAAGAGTCACGTGGGAAGATTGGTTGTTGAACATAGTATGCATAAGGATCTAGCTACTGGTAAGGGTACTGCTGCCTTATGGGTGGCATCCCCCATGATTGTGGATGCTACCATTACTGGTAGTGCTCATACGGTTGCGACGGAGCTCCACTTGGATAATATCCCTATTGCTAGCGGAACTTCCTAGAATTGCCTTGGGGATAAGGCAATCTTTGGGGTGTTTGCCTTTTTGCTAAGCGAGGATTTAGAGTGTATACCCTAGACTCTTGCAAATGTAACACCATGGGGCAACATCCCTTAGGATGTTCGTACCAGCATATGTCATCCATCGTCTTCCTTGGTGTCAAAGTCTACAACTTGTTCTACCGCAGCAACTTTGCCCTTACCTTTGTGGTAGGCACATTTAGCCTCTTTTCTCCTTCATCGATCTCAATCATTACTCTATTCTTTGGATTCTTCTATGATTTTTAGAACACTTTGGAATTTTTCATTCAAAGAATCCCACATCTTATCCACCTTGGCTGAAATTTTAGAAGTGAATTTTTGTATGGGCAAGATCTTCCTGTTCACATTTGCATCCAGTGGTGACTCATCATCTTCACAGAATCAAACTTCCCTCTTTCGGATGGAAGGGTCTTGATTATATTCTTCTACACTTTCCTATTTCCAAAGTTCTCCCTCTTCCTTGGCTACCTGCTTAATTAATTACTAAAGCTGATGAGCCCATAACTTAGATAGCCATCCTTAAGCATAAATGCCAAGGGTCCTTCTTGTTTCAAAAAGAGCCCATCTATGACATGGTGAAGCTATTCCCACTGCGAGTAGCCATGACTAGGGCATCGGTACAATAAGGAGTAATATCTATCCATGGCTACATCCAAGGATTCGTGACTACCTTGTTTCCACCCCTGAATCTATCGCCTTAGATTAGACACTCTGGAGTAAGTTTGGTATTTTTCATTAAAGAGCTCTAGCATCATACTCCATCACCTAATTGATTCTAGCTCTAAAGACCGATACTAGCTTTTGGCTTCCTTGATGAGTATTTGGGGGAATAGCTTGAGTTTCTGCTATTCATTTTCAATATTTTGCAAGGTGCAAGCATCATGAAATCCTTGTAGGTGAGTCTGCGGATCATAATTATATCCCCCTTTAAATCTAGGGATGCTGTTCATATCAAGGTACTTGATCCAACTATCTCTCAAGTGCTTGGTAGGTATTTGAACTACCTTTGCTCTATTGATCATGCTTCGAGTGGCAAGTAATGGTTCATCAAAATCATGGTCCTAATGATGGCCATGGCATCTATGATGGTCTCTGCTATGTCTCCTTTCATGACGATGAGCCTCCTGTGACCATCCATGCCCTTGGTCACAACATTCCCATTGGCATCCTCGATCATGTCTATCTCGACGATCACCATCATCACAATCCCTTCACGATAGTTGCAGTCGGATTCAAAACTTGATGAATCTAAGGTGGAGAGAAGGGAATGCGAAGAGGAGGAAGGACTACCACCCCCACTATGTTGATCACCTCCTCTTCCATGACAATAGCCTCGATCTTCACATCCATCTTCACCTTTGCCATGATCTCCTCTAGGAGATCCCTCAACATCCTAGAACTCTCAGTCACTTGAACCTTTACTCTATATGACAGATTGGATGTTCTGACATGGGGGTAGAGATGCTGAAGAACGAGGATTGTGAGGAACAAGTTCCTCATCATCGTGTTGGGCCTGTGGGGACAAAGGGTTACTAGACCATTTTCCCTTTGCGTGTTCATGGTGTTGTGCTTGCTACAGGTCCCATTTATGCTATATCTCATTTGGATGATAGGCCTGATAATCGTGATCCTCCATAATGTACTCCTCAAATTGATCCTGAATGCCCAATCTAGTGAGAGTTTGAAGTAGCATTCTAGGAATCGATCGATTAGGGGGCTATATAATGTTGTCCTCCATGTCTCACCATTACATCTACTCATCCTGATGTAGGATGAAGGTGAAGTTGGGTATACACTCATCCGAATGCGTATACACCACTCGACATTCCTGGGGCACTTGCAGGTTGGATTCATCTTGCATGTGAGAAGAAGACATATTAGTATTAAACAACAAATAACTTGGTGTGCCTTACTCTTACCTAAGTCTCCTAGCGTGAGTAGATTTCAACGTAATGGGTCCGTTCCAACGAACTGAGTGACGATCTTGCTAAGGCTAGATAGTGCATGTGAGAGTAACAGTCCTCGGCAGCGGCACCAATGATGAGTGGTGAGGTACCCCTACGCCCAACCATACGAATCACGAGCATTCATGTGCGATCTGGTCAAATTCCAAAGACTGCGAGCACTTACGTACAGTATCCTAGCCATCAAAATTCTAGTTAGAATGTTCATTGTCCTCTCAACCTCACTTGTGACATTCTAGAACAATGGTTAAGTGAGACTGAGGCATATGATATTTATATGTTTTCTTTTATCTGTATTATCTAATTCTTCTAATATATGGAATAAAAGGCTAGATAATGTAAGATTTTACTGCGCTATCACTCAACTATCCCTAGCATAAGCAGTTGGTCCCACCCTCCATGCACATCCCAGGCATGTCCTAATCACTACTGGGTTGCTAGACATTAAGCGTCACTAAGTTGTCAAGTGTTAGACATATGTTTGAGATGGTCGTGCTTATGTGTTCTCATGGACTACTAAAATGTATTGTAACTATAAAGTGATAACAAAAGCATTAAAATTATTAAAGTATTAAACTATTAATGCTTAAATAATCTAATTCAAATGTTGCAAGGAATGTTCAAAAAGCTCATCTTTATTGTCGTTCATGCCAATGGGCTCAGGTACATTAGCACTCAAATAAAGAGCCATACACTCTTTGAACTATGTCTACGGGCACTTGGAAAATAATCTAACTCCTACGAAAACAAACTGCAAGAGCTTCGTTACGACTTGAACAAAAGGTGCCATAAATGTGGTAGGTGCACGCATATTTATAGTAGAAAATGGACTCTACGTTGATGAGGCCATGTCAACACTTGAAAAGATGCGTCGACAGGGTCACATCGATGTGGTCGCATTAATGAGGCTTCGTCAATGTGGCACAGTCAACGTAGTGCATTGGATGCTTCATCACCTATGGACATGGATGTATATTTAAAATTCTAAAATTTGAAGAAAAAAAGTCATCGTTGAATGTTTAATGGTCATCTACCATATAAACAGGTCTAACCTCACTCTGAAAAAGGTCATGTAGAGGATTAATGCTCATTCACTAAACAAGTGTAAGTCTAATCTCACTCTTGAAAAGGGTAATCATTGGGAAGTTTAATGCTCATTCATCAAATTAATGTAGGTCTAACCTCATCGTGGAAAAGTGTGATCACCCAAAGGTTCAATGCTTATTCGTTAAATGAGTGTAAGTGTAATCTCTTTTTGGTAGTTGTGTCCACATTGAAATTTGGGTTTTACCATTAAGAAACAAATACCTTGCCAATTGCCATCACTCTAAATGATAAGAGTTTTAAAATATAAATTGAAAAACTTAAACTCTATTATTTAATTTTTAATTTAAAATAAAAATATTCACTTAGTGAAAAATTTTAATAAATCTATAAGATTTTTTTGGATGTAGATTTAACCTTATTCTAGAAAAAGATCATACCTTAGAAGCTCAATGCTTATCCATTAAATGAAAAAAACCTAGCCTCTTTCCCATGGATGGCTATGCCTAATCTCAAGCCCAAAGTCATAGATAAATAAATACCTTACAATAAATTCAATTAAAAATAAAAGTATTCCCATGGCAATAAACAAATCTCTGATAAAGATTTTTTTTGGATTGACAAGCACAAGTGCTTGTGAAATCCAATCCAAAGAAGAAGAAAGCCAAAGGCCAAGGACAGGGCTGTGTCACGCCTCACAAGCAAAAGCAATCCTCCACAGCGCACCATCATTGGCTACGCGCTTATAAGCTCTGGCTTTGGTCCGGTATGTCTACTTCTGGGATAAGATTTTATTTTCCACGCTCTTTCGTTCCCCTTTTCAGATGGCTGCAAATTAAAACAGAGCCTTAGTTTTACGTATATATACAGTACACCAAAGAGTAAGCAATGCAGCGCAGAATCATGACTACAACTAAAACTGCAACTCCAATTGGAGTTAGCTTATTATTCTCAAAATCAGCCATGAATCTTCATGGCCACGGCGTACGTGACCACCAACAACGGGCAAGCCATCGTGAACGAGGAGTCAAGCGTGGGCGACTACGTGAGGATATGAATGCAGCACGACAAAGATAGTTCTCTCCTATTTTTTGGCATGTCTTCCCCATGATCAGACGTCATGATCATGATAATGAACCTCTTGTAGAAGCTGTCTTTTCTATTCTTTCTTTTTTCTAATGGAGTGTCAGAGAGACCTATTCAAATTAGCCAGTAGAAACTAGCATTGCTGCTCTCAAGGATCTGTAACTTGGTTTATTCAGAGGATAGAAGAGAGAGCAATATTTGCGCAAAGATGATTACATAAAGGTCTACATAATGAAGACAAAGTAAAGAGGCTACTTTTCAGAAAATGTTTTTTTATTTATGACATATTGGAGAAGAAAGTTGTCATGAAAAGTACAAAATAGATGGAGAAATAATTAACATATACCAAAATGATTAAATGATTCCTCTATCTTACATGAATCCTCAAGCAAAAGTAACAAAAGTGAAGGTAGCATATATAGTTACTAAAGCAAAAATAACCAAAGTAAAGGTAGTAGATATGGTTGGTTTGAAAAATTAACAAACTTCATTAAGAAAAGTTCTAGGTAGCTTTAAAAGTGATTAACAAAAGTCAAGGTAGCAAGTATGGTTGGTTGAAAATTGATTCAATTATCATTTCACTTAAATCTTTGTGCAAAAGCACTCCCAAAAGAATAAAATACTAGCTTCTATATATATATATATCAATTGGCCCAGATGATTTTAAAAAAGATGATGTTAACCAAGCTCGACTACTAGACGAGGTAACAAGATAACTAAAAACGGAATCACTCATCCCTCCTTTGTTTCTCTACCACTTACCCAATTTAATTTTACCCTCTTAGTCAAGTTTGCTCTATCTTTGTTTGTTCATGGTGCTTTTGAGAAATAAATCTCTCGCATAAATAACACTCAAAAATGCCATTAACAAACAAAGACAAAGCTAACTTGCCTAAAAGGGTAAAACTAAATTGAAAATTGAAAATTAATTCAATTATTGCTTTCACAATTTTAGATCATTTCACTTAAACCTTTGTGCAAAAGCACTCCCAAAAAAATAAAATAATATTTACCATTAATTTGCATAAAAAGATGAGGCTTAAAGTTGAGCCAGAAAAAATTAAATCTATATTTTGTATGATATCATACGAAACTATTCTAACTTGACAAAAAATACTAACCGTGTAAAAGGTACACTCACCCCTATAATAAGCCTCGTTTCCCTCTACAATTATAGCTAAGGTATCTCTTTTTTTTTTAGTTCAATTTTTAATTCCGAATTTTCAAAGGACTACAGAGACAAGTTCAAAAAAGTTAAGTTGAATTTTCAATTCTGAATTTTCGATTCTGAATTTTCAAAGAACCACAGAGACAAGTTAAGTATACTAAGGTACCCCCGGATCTACTAGTTAAGCAAAGCCGTCCTGCCCGGCCATATGTCCTGTTTAGTCAGTTGCATATCGGTAAGCGACTCACGTATCTGATACGTGTGTAATGCTGAGAAAAACTAGATCGATTTTGTGACAAACTATTCCATCGTCGTAAAGGTCGTTGTAAACAAGGAGCTGGCCAAACGAAGCCGCCTTCTCTGTTTAGGTTTCCCGATTCATCCGGTCTGGTCTCGATGCTAAGGCCGTCTATCCCCATTGTGGAACATACACCCGCGAGAACAAGAAACTGCCGATAGCTGCTGCGATATGAACAAGTATACTCATCCAAGCTGCAGGAACATGTACATGGGTAGGGGCTGCACCAGTGAGATATTCGTCTTTTCCTCAACCGTCACGCCGTTCAAATCGCTGGCGCCGGCGTTCGCGAAAGAAAGATATTAGATCATTTTATGCAAGATCTTACGCTATCCGCTCAATCGTATGATTCCGAGTTCGGTCATGGTGAACGGGGGGTCTTGGAGATGCTTATGGCAGCTTGGTGATCGGCTTATCTACAACGCTTCCATATTTACATAATCAATATACCGAGTTGAGACAAGTTCAAAAAACTTAAGTTCAATTTTCAATTCCGAATTTTCAAAGAACTACACAAGTTCAAAAAAGTTAAGTCGATTAAAAACCACAGCAACTAATTGATGTGAACCCTGACCGGTCTTTTCTCATGTTCTTTAACTTGTGTGGTTGTGTCAAAGTCTACTGATTCGGAAAAGACATTTTCTAATTTTATTGGAACAAGGGTATTCCGACTCTGCAAAGGCGAAAGAAAATTTTCCGCTGCCTAAAAATCACACCAAAATAAGTGATGTCCACGCTTACAGGATAGAAATGCTGAAACCAAAATGATTTCACAGGCCTGTACTGCCGCCTGTGGGGATAGTTTGATGTAAGCATATACCTTTAAATTTAACGTCTCCCATGTTAACTATCCAGATTGAAATCCATGATATTGTTCTTTTAGACAAATTATCAAGAACATCGAGTTTATTTGTTATTTTGTAAAATTATAAAGGATGCGTTTGGAAATGTCTTTTGTCGCTTCTGTCCTGTACTTTCATTTATTATTATTCTTATTAAATTTAAAATTTTAATATAGTATTAGATCATGAATTTTAATAGCAAGGACTGCTCTTTCATTTTGAAATGAGATTTAAATCAGACTTATGTTTTCTATTGCCGATGGTATAATATTCAAGTAAGTTTATAGAAGTTTCCAGGTCCTATTATTTCATCACCTGGAAGTCTATTAATCCCATAGTTTCAGGTTACAAATCTTGTAAACTTTATCCTACTCCATGTCACACACAAAAACAAGCCTGCATGAATTTGGTTAAAGACTATGTAAAAGTGCCTTATGGTACGCTGACACAGAAACAATCATGCATAAATTTGGTTGAAAAACTAATGTAAAAGTGCGTTTGGCCGAGGTGTCTAAGGTAATGATGTAGAATCCTATTTTGGTTATTTTAACTTTTTATACTTTTTTACCCAGTTTGTCTTCATTGTAAGTTTTCTTAAAAATATGAAAAAACATAGTTTATCATAAAGATGGGAATCGTTCGGAATCCACAACTTTAACGATTGCTCTATATTCTGCACGAGCACTGTACAAAATATCAATGGTTCTGCAGCATGCCAATAATGCTAAGCTTGTGAAAACAAGGAAACGAATTTCATGAACACCCCCTCAAATTATGAAAAGCTGCTCGGGTCCCTCACGGCACCTTCCATGACCCTCGGGTCCCTCACGGCACCTTCCATGACCCATGATTTGGCCACTGAAAAACGCAAATCCGACAACGACGTAACCATGACATGACCTGACTTCCTTGCATGACATTTATAATCGATATACACGAGAAGCTATTTTGTATTTGGGCCACTGGCCATTGACAGGTACAATTGTGCGTTATATAAACCCATCCAAACAAACAAAGTACTGTGGGTCCTTGTTCCCTTGGGCCCTTGGGCATGTGCTTCTTTGATTCTTTTGTCGTTTCGATAGGAGGCTCAATGCATTATTTAAAGGCTCAATGTTTATCTTACACTCCAGGAAAGTACTCAAAATTTATCTTGCAAGGTAGGAGCCTTTATCTTGCAAGGTAGGAGGCTCCTTATGCTAGGTTCTTAGGTTTAAACTTGGTCTTATGACTTGAAAAACAAACATCTTACTAATGACTCTAAATAATAATCTCTTTCTTCCTCTTTTTAAAGTATAAATAACATTTTAGAGTTTGAAAGAAACTCATACCCCAAAAGTTAATGTTCATCGAATGAGTCTAACCTCAATCTAAAAAAAGGGCCATCAAGATATACTGTTGTGGATTTGCACAAGCACGTGATCTTAATGCATATGTGCATTCTTCCTCTGAGTGTAGCCTCTCAAGCATCTGAGGTTACATTTTCGTAAGCATGCATTAGCTAGTCATAGTTGTCCCATGAGATGTTACTTTTTTGTCTCTTAATGTGTCTACATGTTGGGTTTAACCTTGGGTAACTCCACGGTCGTTCCTTGGCTAAAGCCCCTTACATTTATGGATAAAACATGTTTAATTGTGGGTTTTGTCCTCTTCATGTAGGGTGTTAGTCGAGGTGTGTTAAAATGTTTCTTTTATGCTTGGGAAGTGGCCCTATGTTACCCCACGGTTTTGGATGCCGAGAAAGTGAAAGGAAAAGTAGTAATCTGCGAAGATTCTTCCAACGGTTATAGCTATGTCGTCCGCGGCCTCGGCGGCATCGGCGTCGTGGAAGTGCGGAGCAATGACACAACGCAAATCTTCGTGCAGGAGGTGTACGAGCTGCCCACCATTGTGTGGACTACGCTACCGGCGAGGCAGTGAAGGCCTATATCGCCGAAGAGAACGGTACCGCCGCCGGCACTATTCGGTCCGAGGGAACGGCGCTCGGTGTGAAGCCGGCGCCGGTGGTGGCGACGTTCAGTTCGCGGGGACCGAGCCCGCTGTCGGACGCCGACGTGCTGAAGCCGGACATGGTGGCGCCAGGCGTCAGCATCGTGGCCGCGTGGAGCGGCGCCGCGTCTCCCACCGTGGAGACTGGCGACCGTCGGCGGTCGGCTTTCAACATCGAATCCGGCACGTCCATGGCATGCCCGCACGTGGCCGGCATCGCGGCTCTGCTGAAGGCCGCCCGTCCGGAGTGGAGCGCCGCGGCGGTGCGTTCGGCGCTCATGACCACGGCGTACGTGACGGCCAATGACGGGCGAGCCATCGTGAACGAGGAGTCCGGGGAACCCGCCACGGCCTACGACGTCGGCGCCGGGCACGTGGCGCCAGCCGCGGCGCTCGATCCCGGGCTCGTGTACGACGTCGGCGTGGGTGACTACGTGGCGTACCTGTGCGGGCTCAATTACACGGACAGCCACCTCCGGAGATTCGGCATCAAAGCCGCCGACTGCGCCAGGACGGCGACGACGGAGTTGAATTATCCGTCGTTCACAGTGGTTCTCGGCGCCGGCGGTGTCCGTGTCACGCAGCGCAGGACGGTCACGAACGTGGGTTCGGCAATGTCGACGTACCGCGTGAGCGTCCATTCGGCCGCCGGTGTTGGCATTTCGGTGCAGCCGTCGAAGTTGTCGTTCTCGAAGGTGGGAGAGCGCAAGCACTTCTCCGTTACGTTCTCGGCGCAGACGGCGGCTTCGGCGTCCAACGAAACTGTGTTCGGCGCCCTTGTCTGGTCCGACGGTGCTCACTCGGTGCGCAGCCCCGTGGTTATCTCTTTTACGAGCTAATCTAACGATGATGATGATTGAATGAATCATTCTTTATCTCCGGCAATCGGAGATAAATTTTGATTTCAAGTTAATCTTGGAAATAAAATCAACGATTGAATAAATAATGTTCACCTTTGAAAATTCAGTCTACAAGAGCATAAATCAACCAAAAAGATTGTTCAGCATTTCTTCCTTCAGCTCCCACCACGCCCCCCCAAATCCCCGCCCCGCAACGATAATATGGTGTAATAGTAAAATTTTATGATATAAGCCTTTGGCTAACAACACTTTATTCATTCTAACCTAAAGATGCTTATCCGTGTCAATTTTATTCTTTGCTCTTTATAATCTCTAAAGAGAAAGGGTAGTTTCAAAAAATGTGATTTCAAAAAATGTGATTTTTAAAATTTTAATTAACATTTTAAACCCAAGGAATTTACAAGAAAGATTAAATAGAAATTTTTTAAACATCTTTAGAGTGGATAATGATGAGGTGTTAGCCTAGCCATAAAACTCTTGATTTAGGTATTTTAATTATTAATTAAATTCTAGTGAGCAATGTTGAGTTAGTACAAGTATTGCTCGAGGCAATTTGATTTATGTGAGATCTTAAAAAAAATTAAGAACATATCTTTCTCACTTATTCTTTTTTAATCAATTACGACTTAGACATGACATTCAAGTAAATACTTTCTCAAGTTCATTAAGCTAGAGTTATTAACCTCTAACAGCTTTTGTGCAATGAACAATGCAACAGTGTAAAATTTCAAAAGGTGCAATAGCAAATTTATGCCAAGCGTATGGGAGGTTAGATAGATAAGAAATGAAATAAGAAAACTTGCCATGTATATCATATTTGCACAAGATAAATCATTTGCACCATCCACACACTCTTATGCTATTTTTGCTGCTTAAATTCACAATACACACTATCATGTGCTAAATTTCAGATTTTCAAATTTTACAAAAAAATTCTTGATTAATTTACATGTGTATAAGCTATTTTCATACATCATCATCATTCTAGCCTTGTCTCACTTTTTTTTTGGGGGGTTGACACCACCATTCTAACCTTATCTCAATAAGAAGTACAAAATGGGGCCAGTTGCATCTCTTTTTTGTTGTTCACTTTTGTAAAGAGCTATATCATTGTTGGGCCCTTTTTCAACAACAATCTATCTCTATTACTTCTACTCATCACATTGCATCACATCACATCAAAGATTACCTTGTGATGCTAACCTCCTCCTTTCATATCTAGAATTGGGACAAATATTGGTAGAGTTAAGCTATTTTCATATCATTTTGGAATTAAAGAAATGGTATAAGCCATTTTGTCAATTAGCATGAAGCCTTTGTGGTGATCTTTTTCTAAAATGAGATCAGACCTACCAAAGGAGGAGGGTTAGCGTCAAGTTGGCATTTAGCTATAAAACCTTGCCAAGTCTTATGGATGGATTCCTTTTTAGATTTGCAGATGCTAGGGCATTCAAGTTCATATCATCATAAAAAATCATCCAAACTGATCAACTTGAAAGTAAAATGGATTATTAGTATAAAACTAAGTGATAAACCTTGGCAACATCTCTAATTGTTGAATGGATAGATCTCATGGGGATTAGGATGAGCATGGCTGACCTGCAAAATATGTTAGCTTAAAATGCATGCAAGTGAACTGCTAAATGTCCAAACAAACATACAATTACACAACTGTAACATCTATCCATCATACTATGACAAAACCAAGGTTTGCCTACTCTAACCATCACCACAAACAAGGAAGCTAGCACGCAATGCACTTAGTGTCATATGTGTATTATGTTGTCATGTGTACTTGCCAAGAGCCAAAACCAACATGTATCCAAACCAAATATCAAATCATCATAGGCATGGATTTATTATTAGTCTCAACTAGAACGTGAAGTGTTACCCAGGACATCATTTTCAATGTTCCCCAAACATTTCAGTGCTATAGGTATCACCCAGGACATCACTTCGAACATTTTGGAGGCACAAACAAAAACCAAAATGACTAATAAGCCATGAAATCATCCTCTCCTACAGGATGGGGCCTGTAGCAAGAGCCACACTAGTATACTCTACAGTGAGGATCAATTATCAAAATCATCTCCAAGGAGTCCATCTCCATTTGACCCACAAACTTGATGCTAGCTCCAACATCCAACAACCAAACAATTCAAAAACATGGCAACTAAACTGACGATGGAGAATAATAACAAATAATAGACTTTGCCTCATCTAGAGATCCAATAATTCAAAAGATCCTAACAAGGATATAGTCCATAGAAACTCATGTTACCAACATCCATTTCCAACATATATAAGAGAAAACATTAGAGAGAATTGAACTCAATGTTCAAGAGATCTCAACAATTTCTTGAGATCTCAATAGAATCCTGAAGGGAATAATAGGGTTAATATGCCAAAAGACTAATTATATACCTACGTGGAAAGGCCAAAACCACCAATAGCCAACATTCACATAAGGATTGAAGCTCATACCAAAAAGGGTCCATTTGGTTCACGATGATGCAACAATCTTGAGATCCCAACAAATGAGTCAATGAAAATCTTGACATGGGAAAAGATTACAATAAGATTTAACATTTTCAAGTGGTGAAATGAATATTATAACAAACTGAGAAAGATGCCACAATTATCCAAAATTTAGTCTAGCCACAATTTACAAGCTAGTGGACTTCAATAATGAAGGACTCAAGAAGATCAATGTTAATATGATAAGTACATAGGAATCAACCAAGATTTGGTGGCATAGAAACCAAGAAATCCAAGTTAAGGGCTAGGTCAAAGAATTAGACCTCACAAAATCCAAGTTTATGGAAACATTGGGCTTGTAGGGAAGACATCTTAAAAAATTAGAAGATGTCTCTAATAGGGTGGAGATGTCTTAACTTGAACTGAGACATCTTAGGTGAGACATCTTGGGATTGGAGGAGATGTCTTATTCTAGTAGAAGATGTCTTTAGCTTGGAGAAGACATCTTAGTGTATATGTCTTGGAACAAGGCAAGATGTCTTGAGTTAGAATGAGACGTCTTGTCCATGGACAAGATGTCTTGGCAGGGATATTGGCATTT
Source organism: Gnetum montanum (assembly GCA_015680685.1). Classification (NCBI taxonomy): domain Eukaryota; kingdom Viridiplantae; phylum Streptophyta; class Gnetopsida; order Gnetales; family Gnetaceae; genus Gnetum; species Gnetum montanum. The sequence continues at coordinate 580,882 of MNCI01012490.1, read as the reverse complement.
AAGAGAGATGCCTAGTAGAGGTTTGTGATATCTTTCTTAGGCTAGGAAAAATTGGAAAATGGCCAGGAAATACTCTAGAATGATGAGAGTAGGTAGGAAATGATAGGGAAGGGCTTAATAATTCCAAATCATGAACTAGAAAGGAAGAAGGAAAACCCAAAAATTAAGATAGAAAGTGGAAACTAAATTTCACATAATTACAAGGTTGGAAAGAACTTAATATAAGGGAGTTTAATATAATACACCAAAAGGGATTCAAGCCAAAACAATATGTAATTAGGAACTAATGAAAAAACATGATAAGATCAAGGCTAGAAAAATGGATCTTATGAGATAACTTAGTAAAAACAACCAAGATTTCCAAACCTCTAATTTAACCATCATGGAAATCAAACCACATGTCTTTGTTTCTACAAAAATTCAAAAACATAGCCTCATACAAATTCAACATGGATCCATCAATCAATCACAACCAACTGAGTTCACAAATGGTAAAACCAATCCTGTACAAAAAAATTTGTTGGAATGATTTTTGTAATTCTCACACCTAAAATCGGTAGAAAAATAGTAGGATATACATACATAAAGAAAATTTCCATCAAACCATAGTGCATCTGCATAAAACACAATTCTTTAGCCCACAAACTACATCCTAATCATATGACAAAATTAACAATACCAACTACATATGTGTACAAAACTTGTAATCATAAACAAGGAAGAAGCCAAGATAACTCACCTCTAAATTTGAATGATGAAAAATTGCAAGAGAGATAAGCAAACCCCAAATATCCAAGCAATTTGCACCACCAACCTTTGATTTTGCAACATTTCACAACTCTAATCCTACAGCACCTCTCTTGGATTACCAAAGTGTATGGAAAATTAAAACCATGGAATTTTAATAAATATCGACAAAAAACCATGGAATGGAAGAAAATACTAATAAGTGGAGTGTACCCACTACATCCAACTATACGAATCACAAGCATTCACTAGCAATCTAGTCAAATTCCATAGACTTAGTTACCTAAGTTGCCAATATTCCTAAATAGTGAATTATGTAGTTGCAAGTCATTGTCTTCTTAATCCACACTTGTGTTTTAACTATCTATATGATTAAGTGTGGTTAAGGCATAAGATGTTTATTTTTATAATTATTTTTAGTATAATTTTCTCCTAATTACTTACTAATAGAATGAAAATTCAAGATTAAATTAATTAGCTAATTTCTTAACTAACTATCCTAACATAAAGTATCTATTTCTACTTACCATATATATCATGAACTTATATTAACGCTAATGGGTTACCAAGTGTATACTACTGGCCATACCAAGTATCTATTGTTGGGATTACCAAGCATTAATACATTATGCTTGAAGTGGTCATACTCATGTGGTTATTATTAATTGTAATAATTACTTAAGGACATAAAAGTAAATTTTATATAAAGTAAAGTACTAAAACAAAACAATAAATTAGTCTAAGTGTTGTAATGGATGTAGGAAAGATTAAGTTTATTGCTGGTCATGCCAATGTGTCCAGGTACATGAGCACTCAAATAAAATTCCATACAATTTCATATAATCACACTATAGGTACTTAGAGGAAAATTATTCTAATTTTGAAAGGAAGAAATTGCAAGAGTTTAGCTAAGACTAAGACTAAAATATGTCATAAATATGAGGTGTAAGTGCATTTACATAGGTAATGATTACATTAACATCGATGTACTCACATCAACGCATCCTAGCATGCGTTGATGGGGTTACGTTGATGGACATGCATCAATGCAACCTATCTTATTAATGGTTCATCATACCCCTACAACTGATTGAAAACTCATCCTTAAGTCAATAAAATTAGGATCAAGTTTCTTACAAAATTTGGGAAAGTATGGAATTTATTGATAGAAAGACAGATAGACTGACTCTAACTAACTCTAAGTGCAAGATTGTGCAATTTTTACAAAAATGAGTGCTCATTACAACAAAATTATACACACAAAAATTTTCAATAGGTGCTGGTAGGATTGTTGAAGATGTGATGAATTTTGATACAGTGCTTGGAGGTTGGGGTTCCTATGTCTCCGATGGTCCTTCATCCCATCTTGGTACTATTGGAGACTCAAGTTAACTTACTACTACCATTGCTATTGTCGAAAGTTTGAAAGCATCCATAAGGGCTTTCATTTTTTCTTCTTTACTCTATGGGTTGTACACAATTCAAGTGGCTTCACTAATATGGGTTGGTCTAGGGATATCCCATGATCATGGCATTAAAAAAAAAAATTCCTTTGCATTGACAAACTAGGCTACGAATTATTTACGTTCAATATCAAACGTCTTTACTAGGTTCTATAGCTTCTAGTAGTCATTCATCCATCTTGCTAGGTTCTCAGCAATAGAACATTGATTAGTGAATCTACTGCCAAGAACTTCAAGTTTTGCATTGGATGTTTCCAACCTTTTTTTTGTCTCTTTGTTAAACTTAAATTCTGCCTTATAGAGGTGGTAGGAACTAGAAACTTATTTTTCCAAATTGACCTTAGCCTTCCTACTATCAGAATAACCAAGTTTGCATAATGGACATTGGTAAGCTTCATGTACTCTATCATCTCCTTGATCTATAACTCCTTTAGACAAATTAGGCCTTGTTGTACACATTTATTTCATTAAAGATGGATTGCAATACATTGCATCATTGTTGGAGTTACTATAGGGTCTTGTTTATCTTTGCCTTTGTTAGTTGAATCTCTTTTTGTTGACCTCCTTAAGTACCCCAACCTAGTCCCTGGGATGAGTTTTTACTTGTTCAAACTTTAGGGCCTCATTCTTCTGGGTGGCTACCTCAATTATGATCTGTTAGCAAAGAGCATGGACTTCCTCCATCAAGAGATTACAATTTTCTATTGCTAATCCCTTAGATCCAAGTTTACCTTGGTGAGCTGCTCTTGCTGCCAGAGTATGAACTTGATCATTTTATCCTTCTATTACTTAGCATTTCATATGTTATGGTTATCTTTGGTAAGGACCAAGTTTTCTTTGCAAATCTATAGTAGGTTCTTGTCAATGTTGTTGGTCATGGCCTTTAACATGGATGCATCAAAGATCATCATCTCTTTTTCATTCTTGATAGCCTAGATATTTTTTCTAAAGTTGTTGGAAAGCTTTATCTCGAGTGAGATTTGGTTGAAGAATGGTGGGATCAAAGAGATAGGCTTGTGACCTAACAACTTTGGTAGCCAACCACTGATTGGATGTGATGGCCTCCTCAACTTGTGCATTGGTGAGCAATAGCTTACTCATTATCTCAAGTAACTATGACTAGTTTGCTATAGTTTCATCTAGGAGATCAAAGATCTATGAAAGTGGTTGCCCAACTCCAAGAAATCTTTCAAACATTTTCTTGTGTTGGGAAGTGCTCATCTAATCACTTCTTACACTTGCAGATGTATGGATGTCTAGCATGATCGTAATGTTAGGTACTAATGTCATAGGAGAATTAAGGGCTTTAGCAACCCTATCAGCCACCACCTCCATTGTTATCTGTTGCTCCTTATGTGGCATGATTAGGATGGTTGCCCCCTCACCTTCCTCCAACATGATAGAAAAGGTCATAACATTTCCTAAGATCTCAGGGAATGTCTATCCTAGAATGGAAACTATGACCTCCCTAGTTCTTGGATTGCACTTGGTGGACACCTAGTTCCTTTTTACGGAGAAGATCGGGGCTATTTCACTATCTAGCCAACTTATGGTTTTGGAAACCTTGTTAAGATGGCTCATGGATGGATAGTAAATGGAGGATTTCACTTTACCTATAGAGCCCTACTATTGCTATAGCTATTGCTCCTAAAGTTTTTTGAGTCTTTCAATAGCTAAGAACATTTCTAATGTAGTCTTTGGGGTTGTAGTTGGTGGTGGTGGTAATTGCTCTTCTTATGGCTTGGCCATTGCCTTATCTTTTATCATCTTCTTCCAAGATGTGGCAGGAGCACGGTGGACCACATCATTGGAAGAGTAAGTGATTCCTCCCCTTTTGCACAAGTTGTGGATGAGACATAGAAATGGGAGTGTCTTCCTACCCTTCTCATTTTCTATAAAGAACTTCTTAATTTCTAAAAAAATGAGTTGGGGTAGGTTGACTAGGAATTTTCCATTTAGAGTAGTGCATGCTTGGGTGAAGAAGGCTATCACATTATTGGGCATCACTATTGGGTTTAGGTGGTAGGTGTTAATCCTGAAATATGCTCATTCTATTCTTGTGAGGGCATCATACTTCTTGCGGTCTAGCCCATAGCATCATTGGATTCACTCTTTCTTGGCTTATGGATCCACCTACATTAAGATCTTAGCTAAATTTTCCCTTGTGTTTGGAAAATCAAGGGCCATTGTAATGGCATCAATTGACTAGGAGATGGTGATGTATTTGATCTTCACCAACACATCATCTTCTCAATTATTTTAAAAAAAGTAAGTCACCTCTATGTATCATTCTTCACTGTTAGAGATAATGGGCCATAAGGAAAATGGGTTTGGACCTTCTCCAATGCTAGCTCTAAGAAGAGTCAAAAGTTTAGCTTATGAATGATAGAACTTTGGACCTCTTTGATCTTGATTTTCTCCAAACAAGCCTCTATGAGGATGACCTCCAAGCTAGGCCTTGGCCCAGGAGCCTTGTCTTTCTTGGATTGACCTATCTTTGTTGTGGGAATCTATTTGACAAATTTCACTTCAGGTTCCTGTTGAAGAGGTCTAGTTGCATGCATGCCCTTGGCTGGTTGTTGTTGGAGCTACTATGATTGCTACTGCTATTGGCCCCTTCCTCCCTAAGATCACTTTTCCCTAGGTTGTGATGGATTGCTTGCATGTAGTCCTCATTTTGGTTCATCTTCAATCATAAACATAACCCATGATTAGCATTTTGGTTCATAATCCTTAATTATTGAACATCTTTTTTTGTTAGTTTGGATTATTTTAATTTATGGATTGTTAAAGGTTGATTGTTAAATGCTTGTTTAGGATTACAGGCTAAATGTATTAATTTAATATTATTTTATTCTTATCTATTAGAGTTTGTATGGTGGTATTAACCCTTCATGGTGATTAATTTCATATTATTTTAATGGGTTAACAATGAAAAGTTAGAAAAAGTTTAAAAAAATTTCTATTAATAACCAAAGGTTTATGTCCCCCATGACCTAAGACTTACCTTTGGTAGCTCAAGAGTCAAAAACAAGTGAAAACGGGTTAGTAGTTTGTGAGTTAGTAGGCTTGAACAGTTCTTGGGCTTTGAAAGATATAAAAACTCCTCTTGCTTTGTTAACAAATGATGTCAAATTAAGCTAAGTGTCATACATATTTATAGCATTTTTGTTATGCATTGATGGGGCTAAGTTGACTCATCTCATTGCATCAATGGGAATGCATTGATGCAATTATATTTAGCAATTTCACACTTTATAAAATGGAGAAATTCTAGATGAGTTGTGGAATAGAACAAGAACCTAATGGAAGCCAAAATGGTCGATAAGAATGACACCAACAAAGAAGAGGGTAAGTTTAGCTTAGGATAAGTAATTTAAATGGAGTTTGGATGAAACTAGAATGCCAAATAAAGAAAAAATGGATGTTTTTGATGTGATCCAAATGAAGGATCAAATCAATGAGTCATGATAGGAAACTTAACTAAAGGTAAACCAAAGGAATACAAGTGGGTCCTTCTCAAAGTAGGTAGATTCCTCATGTGCCCTTGCATACCTTCATCACAAAGGGTTTTTAGGCCTCAAGGATGATGAATGATTAGTGTTAAGTTGAATTTCATACATATTAAAGTAATTGTCAAAGGGTTATATGATCTAGCAACATAACTATTCAATTTTCTATTATTTGAGAGAGTTAGGTGGTAAACCATGAATGAATAAATGGTAGAGAGAGAGAGAATGTGAAAGAGATCTTCAGCATCCTAGTTACATAAGATTCTTTGTGGAATTTATGGTTAAGATATTTCTATCCCAATTTTTTCAAGGTCAAGACCAAGTCCCTTCCATGTTTAGTAACCTCACATTGACATATGCCCTTTGTACATCAATCGAAATTCTAGGGCAATTCCAAGGTCATTGTTTTAAGAGAAGAAGGAAGTAGATAGGGCCTTAGTTAGAGGGGTGTCTTTGAGCATGGATAACATGTCTTTCTAGCCTCATAACTAGTGCTTGAACTCCATTATTAAGTCTAAGGAGTGTGCTTTGAATTTCCATGCTTGTTGTTATGTTTTCTTCATGGGAACTACACTATGCAAAGACATGCTTCCTTTTATGATCAATAGTAGGAGTGGTGGTGTACCAATGTAGTATCATAGAATCTTAAGAATGAGGTTGAGAGAACTATGTGAAATTCCTTGAGGTTAGATCCTATTCCATTCTCACTTAGTCCTTTCCTTGCTCATTGAGTAACAAGATCATTAATTAATTATGAAGTTTTAATGTGAAAAAACCTTGTGCTTTCAGGAAATAGATTTCTCATGGAATAGATGGAATGGATGAATTTCATGATCTCATTGCTTAATATCACCAAAAAAATTGATAGAGTATTAGTGGATTACATAATTCAAAGATAAAAATGGTAATTTGGGTAATCAATCATAATGTTGATAACTTTCTCTTGTAACTTCTAGAGTTGCAATAATAATAGTCAAAATCTAAGATTTCCAATAAAATGTATGAAATTAATTAAAAATAAAAATAAGAACAAAAATAAAATAAAATATATATAAAATAAATAGAAAATATATAAGAAATCGAAAAGCATATAAAGAATGGTGTAAAAAAAAGGTGAAAAATTAGAAACCTCATCATGGTGTTAGGTGTGGATGGCCATCTCCCCTACAACTATGTTGAAAGGAGGAGATTTGAAAGATAGAGTGAGCTTATTCTAGCATAGAGGTATTATTCTTGTTGGTTATCTTGGATTTCAAAAATGGCTTGAGTTATTACATGTTGACCAACAAACATTTATGAGGGTTTGAAGGATGGTAAATGGTCATGGCTCCAAAAGGAAAAGTTGCATGGATGATATAAGATCCTTCCCATAATGTTTCAAATTTAGTGCATTGTGGCACATGCATGGGATTCTAGTACAAGACCTTATCATCAATTTGCAAATTAACTCTTCTTATTAGTGCATCATGATGTTGTTTGGAATGCGCCTTGTGCACTTCATTCATCATCATGGCTACTTGGTGGTTCTCATCTAGTACATTAAGTGTCATTAGTCATTCTTTCTATGCTAAATTGATGTTGAGGTCAAGCTTGTAGGCCATTATAAGTGTACAAAGTGTGACTTGGATTGGAAGTTTGGGTAAATGTTTGTACATCAACTCATAGGGAGAATAGCCTATAAGAAGTTTCTAGGTTGATTTATAGGCCCAAAGAGCATCATTAAGTTTGGTGCTCTAGAGCTTCCTATATTTTCTAATTGTTTATAGTGGTATCCTAGTGACCTCCCTATTGGTAACTTTGGCTTGACCATTATCTTGGGGGTGATTAGGGGTTGTAAGTTTATGTTGCATCCCAAAGCATTGCATAATCTTCTAAAAAGTAGTTTCTATGAAATGAGTTCCATTATCAGAAGCGAGTGCCCTATGCACACTAAATATATTTACCACCTATTGTTATATAAATTGTGCTATAGTGGTGGATGTAAAATTTGATACTGCTACAGGTTTATCCCACTTGATGCAGTAGTCAACAATAATAATGATATAAGCCTTTTCATTTTCCATGGGAGTGATGGATCCCATGAAGTTGATGCTCTAGAGATCGAAAGGCTCTAGTGGTTGAATCCACTATTAGGATCCTTCCATTTGTACTATTATTCCTTCATTCATTTGGCAACATTCACATGAATAAGAGAAATGGTGGGTGTCCTTGAAGATCATTAGCTAGAAATACCTAGCCATGAGGATCTTTGTAGCCATTCAACATCTTGCATAGTGACCCCCACAAGGATCCTCATAAGCATCTTGAAGGATGTGTAATTGATTGAAATCAAGTTCATACCATCTAACCAAGTCATCGACACAAATCTAGTAAAGGTTATCTTGGATTTCCATGTAGTGCTTGACCTAGTGAAGAAATTGCTGCTTCTTCTTATTGTTTCATTTTGGTAGAGTCTTCTATGTAATAAGATAGGAGAGAAATTAATCATGCTAACTGGTACCCCTGAACATCAATGAATTTGACAAAGAGAAGTTCATCTAGAAATTGATTAGATAAGGGTTCTTCCCTCTTTTTCATCTCATTGTAATCAAGACAAGTGATTGGTGATCATGTTCTGAATTCCTTTCTTATCCACCATTTTAAGGTCAAAGTCTTGTAAAATCACTAGCCACAGTATGACATGGGAACTCACCACTGGCTTATTCAGTAGGAAACAGATAGCATTGTGGTCAATGTGCACAAAAATTTGATATCCAAGGACATAGTGCCTAAATTTTTCTAGAACATACACCATCATCATGAGCTCCTTCTCAATGGTGATGTAATTTAGTTGTGTATCCACAATACTTTTGCTTGTATAAAAGATTGTAATAAGTACATTTTTGATCATCTAATTATATTAGTACCATCCCTAATGCATAGTTAGATGCTTTTATCATGATGTAAAAGGGTCTAGACCTATTTGGAGTATGTAGAATGGAATTTTCTACAAGTTTTTTCTTTAATTTTTGGAATGCATGTTTACATTTCTTAATCTAGTTGAAGGATACATATTTCTTTGTTAGCTCCACTAGTAGTTTGAAAATTTTGAAGAAGTTCTCAATGAAGCACCTATAGTAATAAGTATGTCCAAAGAATGACCTTACATCTTTTATAGTTTGAGGCTATTTAGTGATTCCTTAGATCATCAGTACTTTTTTGGATCTACCTCTATCCCTTTTCTTGAGATTTAGTGCCCCAAGACAATGCCCTCTTGGACCATCAAATGGTTTTTCTACCAATTGAGCCTTTAGTTGATCTCCCAACAGCATTTTAGCACTTGTTGTAGATGGTTCAAGGCTTACTCAAAGTTGGTATCACAGGTGGAGAAGTGTTCCATGAAGACCTCCATACCACTACTAATCTGCTACTAAAAAATGCTAAGTACCAGCCATTAGAAGGTTGTAGGGGCATTGCATAGGCTAGAGGACATTATTTTATATGTGAAAGTCCCCTAAAGACTTATGAATGTCATTTTGGCCTAATCTCCTATTGTTATTTGGACTTGGTTATAGTGACTATAACAATCCATAAAACTGTAGTAGTTATGCCCTATAATCATATCCAACACCTCGTCCAAAAATGACAATATGGAAACTAATCCTTAAATGTTGTCATATTTAATAGTCGAAAGTCTATACAAACTCTCCATTTTCCTTCTTTCATTGGCACAATTACAAGTGGATGTATCCACTCACTATTAGCTATAATATTAATGAATCTAACCTTAATAAGTTATTCAAATTCATCCTTAAAAACTTGCTTAAGTTTTGGATTCAACCTCCTTTATGGTTACCTTCTTGGCTTGATGGAGGGATTTGAAAAGATTCGATGCTGGCATGTTCTTGGATCTATTCCAGTTAGCTCATCATAGAACCATGCAAAGGTTGTTGATCATTTATTTGTTACTTTCAATAACATTTTTTTAGTCTTAAGTAATATTGACATTTATTATTACTGATTTACCATTATTAAGAAATGCATAATCTAAGGATGCTAGTAAAGCCTTAAGTTCAAGGGGTTTCTACTTGAAATCATCTAGGATTTCAAATTTCCATAAATCCATCTCTTTATTTTTGTGGATGAGTTATTATTGGATCTACACTACTCCATTAAAATTATCTATGTAGGTTCTTATGAGAAGTTCCATTAGTTCCATGCACATTGTGGATTCAACATTGTTATTTGTGGTCAACCACTAGGTATCTTCTTATTTTGTGATTGCTGCATATAGACACCTCTGAACATTTGATATTTTAGCACATTGATTACATGCTTGGATATATGTACTTTTCACAGCCTATAGTCTTTGCATGCAATGAAACCCTATGTTACTATATGCAATGCATGGAACCTACTTTTTCTTAAGCTTTTCAATTTCATTTTCCTTGAATATTTCTAAGGAAAAATCTTGAGTTCCCATTTTGACATCAATAGTACTAAGCCAAATCCTTCTCAAGATAATAGGGAAATCCCCTTTGCAATTGTCCACATGGATCATTAGGAAATCTACTAGGTATGATCATTTACAAATGATAGTCACAATGTCCTCCACTAATTCCAATGGGATAGTGATGAACTAATTTACAAGCTTTAATTTGATGTTACTTTTCTTAAGTGCAGGTAGGTTCCAAATCTTATACATTTCTTGAGAGATTAAGTTTACCCAAGAGCCTATATCCAATAGAGCTTTGCATGGATCATTTCTTGCAATCTGTAAATAGATGATGGGACTCTTAGGATTAGATTTTTTTCTATGAAGATGGCTAGCTTTAATGTAATCTATGATCACATCGGTCAACATAATAGTATGTACATTGGAGGACATTTGGCTTGAAGGAGGCTCAAAGATATTTCTAGAAGCAGTGGATGTAGATTTAGTAACCATGAATGTTAGAAAGGATTTTTGTGGATTGTGTGGCCTAAATAAAGCCCTCTTTTGAGGCTTATTCATAAAGCCACTCAAATAATCATCCAACTATAAGGTTACTACCCTCATGGAATTATGTTGTTATGGCTATCATGATATTTTTCCTTACATCGATGGTGCAGGTGGGAAAGGAGTGATGTTAGAAGGTGTAGGGTTAGGTGATGGATATGAAGGAGGATAAGTAGAGGGTAACTTAGCTCTTGGAATTGGAGTTTAATGATATTCAAGAGGATAGTAGTCATGAGAAAAAGAAGTGTGGCTTGTAGAGCCACAAGGAGATATAGGTTACTGGGCATAATATTCATATGGGTCTAGATGTCAATAAGGATATTATTGCCGTAGTAGTGGGATCCCTACGACTATGGGTTGTGCCATTACTAATAGTACTCTTGAGGTTGAGGCAACACTCCACTTGGATAATACTATGTTTGGTGGAACTACTACCTATAATTTCCTTGGGGATAATGTAATCATTTGGGTGGTTGCTTCCTTGCTAGTTTTAGGTTTCATGCATATATCCTAGATTCTTGCAGATGTGACACGATAGGGTAACATCCCTTGGGATGTTCATATTGGCAAATGGAACATTTGTCATCATCTATCCCTGAATCTACAACTTCATCAATCATTGTAGCCTTACCTTTGTTTTAATACTGTTCCCTACCTACATATTTCTATCTCCTTCTATCTCTACTTCTATCCTACTCCATCTTCTTCTCTGCTATTTTTAGAGTAGTTTGGAACTTCTCCATTAAGGAGTTTCACATTTTATCTACCTTAGCTAGTATTTTAGTAATAAATTTCTAGATTGGAAAGGTTTTCCTCTACACCACTTCATCTGGTGGTGCTTCCTCCTTGGAATCATAGAAACACACCTTTTGCTTGTGAATAAAGGAATTTCTATTATACTCCTTTGCACTTTCTCTTTTCTTTAACGCCTTCTTTCTTATTCACCTAATCAATTAGCCTTTGGATATGATAGGCTCTCATCTTTGAAAGTCTCCGTTTGGTGTAGATCCAAATAGTTTCTCTTATTTTGTTTTGGAGCCCATCTATGATGTGATGAAGTTATTCCTTTTGAGATAGTCAATGGAGTAGGCATTGGTGTAGAAGGAAATAATATTTTCTCATGGCCACATCCAAGGATTTATAATTTTCTTGCTTCTATCCTTGGATTTATTTCCTTCAGTCAAACACTTGGAAGTATGTCTAGTACTTATCATTAAAAAACTCTAGCATGGTACTTCATCTACGAATGGATTCTAACTTCAAAGACTAGTATTGGCTTTTTGCCTCTTTAATGAATATCCTTGGGAATAATTTTAACTTTTTCTATTTATTTTCAATGTTCTGTAAGGCATAGGCATCATGGAAAGCTTGTAAATGATGTTGTGGATTAGCATTATATCCTCCAAATTTGGGGATACTGTTCCTATCCAACCTTTTGATCCTACTATTCTTTTGATTCCTAGTGGGATTCTAACTACTTCTAAAACATTTAGCATATTTCTAGTGGCCAGCAATGGTTCATCATAGTCATCATATCCATGGTGGTCCCTGTCATGGCCATGCCTCCTCTAATAAGTTCTGTTATGCCTCTTTTCTTGGTGATAATCTTCTTTCTCTCTATCTTATCTCCTAGTTCATATCATCATGATGGTACCTCCTATCATCTCCATCTTTGATGAGTGGTGAGGTACCCCTACACTCAACCATACAAAATGAGCGTAGCACATGTGATCTGGTTGAACTCTACAGACTAAATGCCTACACGCCTCATGGAACACTTGGGGTTAATTATTTGTTGTCTTGCCAGACTTACTTGTGTTTGTCATGGTGTATGGTTAAGTAAGTCTGAGGTATATGATTTTTATGTGTTTTATCTACTATGCTATCGAGGTGAAGGGTTGAGAAACTAACTAACTCTAACTAATGACCTAAGTCTAAATTAACTAGTGTCAGCATCCATTCCCAATTACCGTACACACCTTGAACTATGCAACCGTGGCTACCAAACGCTAATCGTTACTGGGATCACCACGCATAACGCACATGCTTGAAGTTGTTGTACTGAGGCACTTAACTAGGAGGAAAGGATGAGAGAATCTAATCATAGTGAGCAGCCAATTCCTTAATTAGCTGTACACATTCATAAATGCTCGTAATCAAGTTGTACTCATGTCACGCTACTGCAGGGTAATAAATAACAAGTAGGAAATAACATGTAAGAAATAACAAGTAATAAAATCCTATTCCATGCACTACAAGGTTTATCCACAAAGCTCATCTTTATTGCCATACACAACTTGCGTTCAGGTACAAAGCTGCTTGAATAAAGATTCATTCACTTGGGGGCTCCTACTGGGATCACCACGTGTAATGCACATGCTCGAAGTGGTCGTACTGAGGTACTTAACTAGGAGGAAAGGGTGAGAGAATCTAATCGCGATGAGCAACCGATTCCTTGATTAACTTTACACATTCGTAAATGCTCATAATCAAGTTGTACTCATGCTGCGCTACTCCAGGGTAATAAATAACAGGTAGGAAATAACAGGTAAGAAATAACAAGTAATAAAATCCTATTCCATGCACTGCAAGGTTTATCCACAAAGCTCATCTTTATTGTCGTACACAACTTGTGTTCAAGTACAAAGCTGCTCGAATAAAGATCCGTTCACTTGGGGACTCCTACTGCGGGCACATGGAAAATATTTTATCTTTAGAGTGATCAATCTGCCAGAGTTTCCCTACTTTAAGCTTAGGATTGGAAATAAGGGGAGTGTCACCTCTTATTTAAAGATTTGGTGGCAGACCGTGATATCGCATACGCGATATTGTAGGGGACGATGCGATATCGCAACTTGTGCATATCGCATCTCATCATACCCCCATGGCTGAATGAAAACTCGTCCTCAAGTTCGTTACAATAATATCGGGAAGGTATGGAATTATTGAGGGGAATGGAACTAATGGAATGACATGTGAACGGATCATCATTACAAGACTTGACAAAACTGGTGTTCATGACAACAAGGATGAACACCTTATTACAATGACATCAAGCCTTTGTTGGCAGCTGAGAAGAAAGAGAAAGAAAGAAGTGTTGCTGTTGCCAATGCCAAGATTGTGCCTTCCGTTGTCCATCCATAAGCACGCCATCTATCTTGCTCCTTGCATAGCTGCTTCCAGTGCTGCTCCATTCCAAGTGTTTGCTCCAAATCCGATCCATTATTGTATGATCGCCATCTACACATACAACATAGTCTTATATTAGCAAGGGTAAATGAATTTCAATGTAGTTAATACCTTGCTTTGGTGTAAGTTCATTGGCTAGGTTGTGGTATGGCTGATATGGATTGAGAGATATATTACTGATGACTACTGAAGGTGTAGGGGTTAGGAAGAAAATCAAAAAATTTGGGGCTAGGAGAAAATCGAAAAAATCAAGCCTCGTATCCCCATGACTAATCGCGAACCTCCGGTAGCATTAGAATGAAGAAAGAAAAGGAGTAAGAAAGAGAGATAAAAAGGGAAAACTATAGCATTGATGAAATGGATGTCAAGATGGTAATGAACAAAAATAAAATTAATTGTAAAAATGTTATGGAAAAGAAGTTAACTGGTGCACCAAATAGGAATGTCAGTGGGTCCTCCCCAAAGAAGCCTCATGCCCTTAATGCCCTGACAAACCCACATTCAAAGAGTCTGTAGGCTCTAGGAATGTCTTTTGGAACAAGAGTTAAAGTATTAACTGCAAGAATTTACCAAAAAGAAAACAATGCATCAACCAAAATATACACTAATGATACAATCGACAATGAGGTGAACAATGGAAAGAAAGATGGAGAGAAGAGAATGGAATGGAATCCCAAGAACAAGGTGGTGTACAGCCCCTTGTGTGTTTATGATTAATGGGACTTGACAAATCTCATTCCAACTCTGACCTTAAACCAACCACTTCCAATAACTTTGCATCAATGCATTTGGCCTAACCATCCACTTGGGTAACAAGAATGCCTTCCCCACGAGTCACCACCATTCCGACATAACAAAGGAGAGAATGGGAAGTGAGAAGGGCCTTAGTTAGAGGGAACACTTTTGGTTCCATAACCAGTGCTTGTAGCCCAAGTTTATTTTGTCCAAGGGGTGTGCTTTGAATTCTCACTTATTTTTTTTTTGTGTTTTGTGTTTTTATGCGTGAGAACCACACCATGCAAAGACTTTTTATTTTTATTGTCTCAGCTTCCGATAATTGGGGTAACATCAGAACGGTAAGAAAACTAAAAAAGAAAACATCCAAGCACCTAAGAGAATGGTGAACACAAAAACATCAAGTTCCCTTGAAGTCACACCCTTTTTAATCCTTGAGTCCTTCCTTAGTTTGAGAAATGCCCAGTCACTGATTTGTTAAAGTTCTTATTAGAAGGGGACTGTACATTTCCAAGCTGAGAGAGACCATAGAACTTGGTGGATGGATGGATGGAGTGAACTCATTACCTACCATATCAAAAGAAACATACCTTAGTATCAACATTGTGACTTAAAGGTAAAAACCAAACATTAGCAATCAATATGAAAACAGTTCATAGCATCATTTCGAACACTTATTGGGTGACAAACTTACAAGGTGGATCACACACACACACACACAAAAAATGGAAAAGTATAACAATGTTGTAAAACAAAAACAAGAAAAGTTAAAGAAATTTTTAAAACAAAAATGTGTAAAATAAAAAAGTTGTAAATGAAAAACGTGTAAAAAAAAAATCAAAAAAGAACTGAGGGCCCCATATGATTAGCATAGGTGGCCATATCCCCCATGACTGAGTTGTAATGGAGAGATCTGAAATAATGAGCATTTGTTTGAATTTCTAAGAAGTGCCCATCTTCTCCCAATTGATGATCTTAGATTAAGAGGTGAAAGTTGGTGATGCTCATGTTTCAATGTGCCTATGCTTGCGTTCTTGGCATGGTTTGTCTCCTCAATTCGTTCTATGCATATTTGTTTGCTCTTTTGAGTAGCTGTTAACCATAGGGTGTCCACTACTAGTGTGGTTGCTACATACAGGCATCTTTGTTTCAAGGTTTCAAGGGCACACCTATTACATGGAGGCATTTCCTCCATGTCATTATCCGATGAATCACTATATGTGATGCATGGAACTTTCCTCTTCTCGATCTTTCCACAAATGTTTATCTTAGAGATTTCCAAGGAAAGATCACGAATCCTAAGGCATGCGTCTACTATACTCAGCCATGCCCTTCCCATTATAATTGGAAAGTTCCCTTCGTTGTTGTTAACTTCAATCACTAGGAAATTGGCTGGGTAAGACCAACCACACACAGTGGTAATGATGTCCTCCACCAATCCCAAGGGAATGGTAATGGATTGGTTTGCCAGCTCTAGTTGAATGTTGCTCTTCTTAAGTTGTGACAAGTTCCAGGCATGATACATCTCTCATGAAATTAAGTTAACTCCAGAACCTGAGTCAAGAAGAGCCCTATGTGGTTCATTTCTGGTGACTTGGAGATAGATTAAGGGACTCTCAGGGTCAGTTAGTTTCTTGGGAAGGTGGCCTACCTTGATCCTGTCGGTTACGATATGCATTAACATAACTGTATGCATTAAGCTCTGATTTTGAACTAAAGGGTGCTTTGAAGTGTTAGATGGTGGAGGAGTATACATGGGCTCAACCGCTTGTTGTTGCGAGAGTTTGTCTGGACTTTTGGTTCTGAAGAATGGTCTTCTCTTTTTACAGTTTTTAGAACCAGTAGCGTCTTGAATATTTACAGCTCTCGTAGCGTGACGTTGCTACAGTTGAGGAGGAAGTTCCCCTTGCATTGTTGGAGCATGAGGTGTTATGGGAACTACTACTGGTGGAAGAGGTGCAGATGGATTAGGAGGATGATGTAGGTATGGAGCGTTTCTCGGAGGAGAAGGAGTCCTTTTGAAGTACTCCCGAACTTGGTAGTGACGGTTGGGGCTTGTGTGACTCATAGAGTCACTTGGAGAAATTAGCTACTACACATAATATCCATAAGGGTCAGGCTACCGGTAAGGGTACTGATGTTTCGATGATGGCATCCCCCATGACTGTGGGTATTGCCACTACTGATGCTACCCAATGGGCTGTGGTGGAGTTCCACTTGGATAATACGTTAGTGGTTGGTGGAACTGCCTTGGGTTACCTTGTGGATAAGGTAACCTTTGGGGTGTTTGCCATTGGTTGAGTCTTGGATTAAGTGCATACACCCCAGACTCCTGTAGATGTGAAATAATAGGACAACATCCCTTAGGATGGTCATAGTGGCAGATCTCACATCCACTGTCATTGTCTGTGTCAGAGTCCATAGCCACATTGGAGTTAGTGATTTTTCCCTTACCCTTGTTATGTGCAGGGCTTAAATCTCTCCACTTTTTCTTACCTTTGTAACTAATTTTTTCTACCCTAGACTCTTCTACGATTTTTAAGACAGTTTCAATTTTAAAGTCTAAGGAACTTCATACGTCATCTACCTTAGCCGCTATTTCTATTGTGAGCTTTCGAAGCGGTAATGTCTTTCTGTTCACCAACTCTTCGATTGGTGACTCATCCTCTTCATAAAAAAATTTCACTCCTTTCGAAGAGAGGGATCACGGTTGTACTCTTCCGCACTTTCCCTTTTTCGTAGTTCACCTTCTTCTTTTGCTGCTTGTTCTAACAAACTATGAACTTCATGGGCTCTAAGTTGTGAGAGTCTCCCTTGGGCGTAAGTCCCAAGGGTTCATCTAGTTTCATGCCTTAGCCCATCCACGATGTGGTGAAGTTGATCCCACTATGCGTATCCATGGCCTGGGCAACGATGTAACAATGTGTAATAGCAGGCCATGGAAGCATCCAAGGGTTCATGTGTACCTTGCTTCCTGCCTTGGATATGCTTACGCAAATTAGACACTTTGGAGTACATTTGATACTTTTCGTTGAACAGTTCTAGCATCGTACTCCACCTTCTGATGGTTTCCGATTCTAGGAACCGGTACCAACTCTCTGCTTCTTTAATGAGTATCCTTGGAAACAAATTAAGTTTTTGCCACTCATTTTCTATATTTTACAAGGCACAGGTATTGTGGAATGCCTACAAATGATTTTGCGGATCTGCATTGTATCCCCCTTCAAATCGTGGGATATTGTTCATGTCTAAGCGTTTGATTCGACTATCTTTTAAATGCCTTGTGGGAATCCTAATGACCTTCGTTGTGTCAAGCATACTTCGGGTTGCGAGTAGGGGCTCATCATGATCATCTCTTTCATGACGCCTATGATGTCTTCATTGTTCCCTACTCTCCCTACGTTCATGCCCTTGTCCTCTCTCTTGAATTTCTCATCAAGGTCTTTGAATTTTCTTACTTTTATCCTCTCCATTACGCGCTTCATGATTGTGCCCAGAGGTGGAAGGAGAGGGAGAGTGATGAGAAGAAGGGGAAGAAGAAGGAGAACCATCACTGTGGCGATGTTTCCTACCTTCTCTTCGGCTGCTACGACCTCGATCGTGGTGACAATAAAAGTGCCCATCCTTAGCGTGAGTTGTTGTTCCTCCTGTGAACAGTTGGTGTTCATGAGCATCAGAACCAATGTTGTGTATTGTTGATCATAGGTTCTAATGCCTTACCTCCTCACCATCATTTGGAGGGGGAACATCATTTGTCAGGGAACCCGTTATAAAGGGTTCCTCATCTCCTATTTCGCTAAGGACATGCAAACCTTTGTCCTTTAGAAAAGTATGTTGACTCTCCTGCCTTAAGTCCCTCATACATTGTGCATTTGTGGGATAATAATCCCTCATGTCAAAATTTTCTACAATGTATTCATCGAATAGTTCTTGCATGCCAATCTGTGCCAAGGCACGGAAGAGCATGTTTGGGACTAATCGATCTGGGGGTAACACAATGTTACCTTGCAAATCTCTCCAGCGCATCTATTCATCTTGATGGAGAATAAAAGTAAAGTTGGGAATATACTCATCAGGATGAGTATATGTCATCTTATATTGTTGAGGCACTGGCTGATTTTGGTTATGTGTTTTATGTTGCCGACTGTCTCATGTATGATCCTTAGGTGGTGAGTTTCTCTTATGAGGAGAAGGCATTTTTATCGGTGTGCTAATTCATTGTTATAAATTCTTATTTAATTAATTAAACCAAAGGTTCGTTTAGGCTCCCAACAATGTGAGTGATATCCTTTATGTTTTATTCAGTGCAAAAACACTTAGTCCCTGGCAACGGCACCAATGATGAGTGACGAGGTACCCCTACACTCAACCATACGAAATGAGCGTAGCATACACGATCCAATCGAACTCCATAGACTAAATGCCTACACGACCCATGGAACACTTGGGGTTAATTATTCATTGTCTTCCCAGACTTACTTGTGTTTGTCATAGTGTATGGTTAAGTAAGTCCGAGGTATATGATTTTTATGGTCTTTTATGTGTTTTATCTCCTATGCTATTGAGGTGAAGGGTTGAGAAACTAACTAACTCTAACTAATGACCGAAGTCTAAATTAACTAGCGTCAACATTCGTTCCCACTTACCATACACACCTTGAACTATGCAACCGTGGCTACCAAACGCTAATCATTACTAGGATCACCATGTTTAACGCACATGCTCGAAGTGGTCGTACTAAGGTACTTAACTAGGAGGAAAGGGTGAGAGAATCTAATCGCGATGAGCAACCAATTCCTTGATTAACTTTACACATTTGTAAATGCTCGTAATCAAGTCGTACTCATGCCACGCTACTACAAGGTAATAAATAAAAGGTAGGAAATAATAGGTAAGAAATAACAAGTAATAAAATCCTATTCCATGCACTGCAAGGTTTATCCACAAAGCTCATCTTTATTGCCGTACACAACTTGTGTTCAAGTACAAAGCTGCTCGAATAAAGATCCGTTCACTTGGGGACTCCTACTGCGGGCACATGGAAAATATTTTATCTCTGGAGTGATCAATCTGCCAGAGTTTCCCTACTTTAAGCCTAGGATTGGAAATAAGGGGAGTGACACCTCTTATTTATAGATTTGGCGGCAGACCGCGATATTGCGTACGTGATATCGTAGGGGACAACGTGATAACGCATGGGATGCGATATCACGGCGGCCTCTCATTAATCTCGATCTTGATCACCCCTACCTCTAGCTTTTCCATGACTTCTCCTATCAGAATTTGATGAAGAGAAGAAGATAAAGGACTAGGAGAATGGTGCTTAGTAGTCCTTCTCCTATGGTCCTTGGCCTAGTTCTTTTTCTTTTTTGTATCCTTCTTCTTATCTTTCTTCTTGTTCTTGGATGAACAACTAGGAGACCTACCTTTTAATGTCATTTGGGCCTTGGACTATGTCCTTTCCTCACTAAAGTTCTTGAAGGTTGACTACAATAATTGGTGAAGGGTATTCTCCTCAACAAACGAAGGAGAATCTGTGTATTGAGAGAGCCTTGAAAAGAAATTGTTGCCCTCTTTCTACAACTATAGAATCAATGGTGTTGAGATTCTTTTGCCCTTGGAGGATTCATAGCATGCCTTCATGTGTTTGTCTTTTCATAGCTATGCTTTAATAGGTTGATAGTCCTTGAAGGCTTAATCTGTTGTCTCATACTTAGACCCTGTTGCTTCAATGCCTAGTCTCATGAGTTGGGCCATGAACATGGAAGAAATAGCGTAGTTAGAAGGTAACATAATGTTGCCTTTCATATCCCTCCAACATAATTGCTCATCCTAATGAGGATGAAGGTGAAATCTAGATAATAGGGTTCTAGATGGGCATAGGCCACCCTTAGCTACTGAGGCCTCTCACTGATAGTCCTTCAAGTTCTATCTTGGTGTTGATTCGATTCACTAGTGTGTGATGGAGATTCATTCCTGCAAGTAAAAGCTATATTAGTAATATGTATTAAGTGTGCCTTTGAGATGATTTTAGTGTTATTATTTTATATATGAAAGATATCTCATTGCGTTTTATTTATAATGATTTTTATATGAATTCACTAATTAATAATATTTAGCACACTTAGCTAGACTAAATCCTTGAAATCGACATCAATGATAAGTGGCAGGTACCCCCTGTACCCAACCATATGAATCACAAGCATTCAATAGCAATCTAGTTAAATTCCATAGACTTAGTTACCTAAGTTGCAAATATCCCTAAATAGAAATTGTGTACTTGCAAGTTGTTGTCTTCTTAATTTACACTTGTGTTTTAATTGTGTGTATGGTTAAGTGTGGTTAAGGCATAAGATGTTTATTTTTATAATTATATATTTTCTCCTAATTAATTACTAATGTAATGAAGATTTAGGATTAAATTAATTAACTAATTTCTTAACTATCCTAATGTAGAGTATCCATTCCCACTTTTTGTACACATTTTGAACTTATATTAATGCTGTTGGATTACCAAGTGTATACTAGTGGGCATACTAAGTATCCATTGCTAGAATTACCAAGAATTAATACATTATGCTCGAAGTGATCATACTCACATGGTTATGATTAATTATATTAATTACTTAAGAACATAAAAGTAAGTCATGTATAAAGTTTTTGGTGATCGTTTGGGATCAGACCGCCAATAGTGAGGTGGCCTCACAGTCTCGTGACCTTGGGAGTCACGAGATCAAAGGTGTTCTTCAAATAGGATTTAGGTGCTTGTCAGTATTTGGAAACACCAAGGACCAAATACCTCCAAATAAACTTAGTAGTTATGAAATGAATTGAATGTGAGTATGTGTTTGCTACTATGAATGTTGAAATGGTTGGGTTTTGTGTATAGCTATAATTAGCTTTCATATTAAAGATTTAACTATCTTTGTCAAATATTGTGAGTTGTTAGAGATTCCTATTTTGTTCAATCACTTAGTTTATATGGTTCCTATAGTATGATACTTGTAAAAAATAAAATTTTGCAAAAATGTTTAAGCAAAATTCTGCCAATCTACTCATTTTTCCTAGAGAGAAAGTTCCACAAGAAAACTAGAAATAGAACAAGATTTAATGGACTTAGAAAGAGAAAGAAAAGAAAGTAGATTTGCTTAAAATCTCAAATATTTAAGTAAGATAAGTTAACATAAGGAAACACTTCACAATAAAGCTATTCATAATTCATAAAGACAATCTTATTATACTACCAAAAATTGCTACATAAACAACAAAGTACGAGTCCATATTTTGGCTAGTTAATAGTTGTCAAAGAATACATTTAACAGAACCTTCAAAAATTTGAAAATTTCTTGATTGAAATACTAAGAAAATGCACTTTAAAACAATGAAGTTATTTTAGTCTTCTTAAAATACCAAAGATTTTTCTAGATTATCTATGCTCAAAATAGGCAATTTCTTTAAGACATTACTATTAAATTGCTCTTGAGGCTTTTTAACAACATAAGCTCTTCTATGGAAAATATTAATAGGAGTCTAATATTGTGAAAAAATAGAGCTATAAATTCAAGCTTGGTACAAATTCCAAAATTAAATGCCAAGCATGATACTATCTAAACCATTAGCTAAGTAACTAAAAAAAATGGGAAGAAATGAACTCATAGGATTAAAATAAAGTAGCTGAATTGATGTCTATAGCAAGCCATCTTACAAATAATATTTAATTTTCTTTCCAAATTTTTCATTTTTTTCCTATTCCCCCTTTTGGATTCTACCCTTGAAGCCTTATGGTAGTTACAATAATCATGAAAGGTTAAGGGTTTTACAAATATCTAGGGGTATTAATTCATAACCATCCTAGAGGTTATAACTTCAAAAGGGAGTTATTAAACATTTAAGTGATGGTTTTCAAGTGTTTTATTGGCAATAAATATTATGGAGATTACTATGGGAGGTTATAAAAATTAAAAAAAATATATGCCATAGTCGACAAGTTTCCTCTCGGTAATCAAAACTCCACAAATATCAAGGAAAACAAGTTAGAGCTTCCATAGGAGGTGATAAATTCCCATGTAGAGTGTCAATGTTGTAGAAAATATAGGTATGTTTATCAAATGTCCACTAAACCTCTTCTTTATAATCTTTAGATAAAATATCATATAGAATGAAATTATTATACCCCTCAGTATCAATGTTGTTATGTCAAAATTGGATTCTTCTCATAATAGGGGTTTTAATTTAATTTTTATATGATATTTTATGTGGTTAAAATATGTCAAATAATAAAATCATTTGAAACCATTGTGTAGTTGAGAAAATTTGGGAGCACGGCATCAGCTCTGCAATCATGTGTTACATCCCACGAGTTCATTGAAATTCAATGCCAGGTACATTGCCCTGTGCTTGCGATGCTCAACAGTGGAATTATGAACATGATCTTTGCAAAATGTGGTTTCATGACCAATGTGTGGTATCCTTTGTATCCTACATACCTTCTTGCTTGGTGGCCATTCCTAGATCTTTACCTGACAAGCTTTCATGGTTGTGTTTTTGGTTACTATGACTATCTTTGCTAGTGTCGCTTAGGGTTAGTGTGCCTATCGTTGCTGTCTCTACTTCTTCCATGCTTAGTAGGTCATCCATGTGCTCAATATGTAGAGGTAATGATTTTTGCATATTGTTGCGTTGTGCATTGGTAGTTCCAGAACTACCAGAAATACTCATGTGCCTGCCTTGTGCTTGCTATGGTGCTTATTTCGTAACCTCATTGGTTTAGATGTAGCTATCATTACAGGTAGAATCGATGAGGGTATACTACATGGGATAATCCTATGACATGTTTATGATGCTTATGGTTAACTGCTGTATTTCTAGCCTTGTATTTGACTGCTTCTACCACATTACCTTTTGGTAAAAATAAGGGTTTGATCCTAAAAGCTTATGCCATTGGAGACCATTTGATGCCAATAATTCAAACCAGTACTAGGTTCCATGACATGGTTAGGGTTTTTAGAAACTTGAGTATTTTGATGGGCACCATTGTTGAAACTTTGGATTTTTATTTTTAAATTTTTAAATTTCCTCCTAATCTTTACCAATATAATATACCTAGCTTGAATACATCCCTTGCGTATATAGCTTAATATCCTCTAACATTATTTTGGCATATTACCCTTAATACCTTTTCTTGTAGTTGATATTGGGCTAGCTTCAAATATGCATTTTATGAAACCAAAGTATCATAAATTTATTATTTTAAAAGCCTTCCAGGAATAATTACTACTCCATAACCATGGTGGAGATGTGACAACAAAAGTAAAGTACTAAAAAGAAATAATAAACTAGTCTAAGTGCTGCAATGGATGTAGGAAATCTTGATTTTATTACCAATTATGCTAATATGTCTAGGTACATGAGCACTTAAATAAAATTTTGTACAGTATTATATATTCATGCTATAGGCACTTCGAGAAGAAATATTCTAACTTTCAAAGGAAAAAATTGCAAGATTTTAGCTAAGACTAAGATCAAAAGGTTCCATAAATGTGAGGGATGAGTGCGTTTATATAGGTTATGACTACAATAGAATCAATGTACCTACGTCAATGCATCCTAGCATGCATTGATAGGATACATCAATGAGGTTGTGTTGATGGGCATGTGTCAACAAAATGCATCTTATTGATGTTTCATTAAATACCAATTGTCAAAACTTCCACAAAAATCAAAAGAAAACTACCAAAAACCCTTTTTTTCATCCTAAACATAACTTCTTCTTCTACTCATGTAACTCTCTCTCATAACACAACCATTAAAAAAGAAAAATACCATAAAAATCTACAATGCTAAGAATATAATCTATAACCTCCCAAAAAAGATGAGTATGATAAGTCTAAAATAAATAAATTTAAAAATATATTTATATATAGTACACATGCTAACATATAAGAGCTATCTATGACATATCTACTAGCACATTCCTTGCATTCTAGAATAATTTATTACTAGTAATTAAACGAACATACAATCATAAGCCATGCCATGCTCCCAATCAAACCTCATGAAATCTTGCCAGACTCATCAATAGGATCAGTGCACAAAAGCTAGATGGTGATAAAAAAAGACATATGTAAAATTAAATATTTAGATTTACATAACATTAACCAAGAATCCAGAAAACCCAAAGATCATAAGTAACATCATCATAATAATGTGTAAAGTATGATTAACTAGCAAACATATAAACATACAAGTGCAAACACAACAATCTTTGCAAATATCAGCATACCAAGTGATGAGCGGTGAGGTATCCCTATGCCAAACCATATGAATTACTAAGGCATTTATGCATGATTCGGTTGAATTCCATGGACCTATAATTCTCTAGTGCATTAGTTCCTCTAGGAAGTGAAATGGGTGTTGAGAATGTTTATTGTCTTCCCAACTACACTTGTGAAGCTCAAGGGTATGGTTTAAGTGTAATTGAGGTACATGATTTTTCTCATTTTATGTTTTATAAGTTTAGTCACCTACAACAAGAATGAAAGGTAGAGTAATTTAAGGTCTAATTCATTTACTACCTAGCTAGCCTAACACAAGTACCCATCTCATTTTCCTAGACATATCCTAAACACATATAGCACTCCTGGGCTACCAAATGCTAAACATTGCTGGGTTATCAAACACTATATGTATGCTTGAAGTGGTTATGCTTGTGTTCATTAACAACTATAAATTAATTGCTTAATTTAAATGCATAAAAGTAAAGTTCATGAAAGTAAAGTACATTAAAGAAAATATTAATCTATTCTCAATGTTGCAAGGATTATCAAAAGGGTTCATTTTTATTCCCATTACACTACTGTGCTTAGCTACATTAGTGTTCAAACAAAGATCTGTACCCACTTACACTCCTATTGCGGGCACTTTGAAAATATTCTAACTTTGGAGAAAATCAACTACAAGTGCTTTGTTACTCTATGCAAAACTATGAAAAAATATCTCAAAATCATGAGTCCAAATGCTATATTTATAGGCTGGTGTATACCCCACGATATTAGATATCTGACATTGTGTCCTAGGCTCCGACATTGGGTATTTGATGTTGCAGATCCAATATTGGGTATTCAATATCGAAGTGTGTCAGATCATGACTTATCACCAAGGATGCCTAAAAATATAAGTTGTTACATCCTTCCCCTCTTAAGAATCTTCATCCTAGAAGATTTCATGATAGAAAGAATATAAATCACACTTAAGATTCTAAGTAGCCTCCTGTGAATCATGATGATTCCAGAAAACCTTTACCATAGGCACTATCCTGCTACACAGTTGGTCCTTCATTTGATTCAAGGTCCTAATGGAAAGTTCTATGTATGAAACATATGCATGGAGTTGCATCTCAGTCTAATCAACAACATGACTGTCATCATGCATATACTTCCATAGCATGGAGACATGAAACATATCATGCATGTTGGAAAGCTGTGGAGGTAGACAAACATGGTGTGCAACCTATCCTATGCATTGAAGCATATCAAATGGACCAATAAAATGAGGTGCAAGGTTAACTTTTTGATTGAAATGCATCAAGCATTTCAATGAATAAATTTGAATAAACACCTTGTCACCAATAGTGAATTCAAGAAGCCTCCTTTTTTGGTTTGCATAGCTTACTTGACAATCCTGGGCTGTCCTAAAGCTTTCATGAATCTCTCTAATCTACCTTGTCATTCTTAGCATAATATCTAAACTGATGTGCTACCTATCTTCAATCGTATTCCAATACAAGGGAGTCTTGCAAGGACATCCATATAAGAATTCGTATGGTAATACCTTCAAACTAGCTTGATAACTATTGTTGTAATCAAACTTTACCAATGGTAAAAGATTATTCTAATTATTTGTAAACTACAAGGTGCAAGATTAAAGCATGTCCTCCAATACTTGGTTGACTTTCTCTACCTAGCCATTAGTTTGTAGATGATAGTCTAAACTCATGTTTAATGTAGTGCCCAAGCTATCCATTAATGCATATCAAAATCAAGAAGTAAATTTGGCATCATGGTTTAAGAAAATCTTGGCAAGAATGGCATGCAATTGTACAATCTCATAGATAAACATCTATGCAACATCCTCTATGCTAGCTAAACTCTTTGTAGCTAGGAAATGTACTAACTTAGTTAACAAGTCCACCGCAACAAGAATAACATCATTTCCACTACTAGTATGAGGTAAACTGGTAATGCAATCCATTCTAATCATCTTTCACTTCCACTCTAGAATAATGTGAGGGTATAAGTAGCCACATGGTTGTTGGTGTTTAAGTTTAACATATTGACAAATTAGACATTTAGCCATAAATTATTCAACTTGCTTCTTCATGTCTAGCCACTAGTACAGCCTATTTAGCATCTAGTATATCTTATCATTGTGTAGATGCATTTGCAACCTACTAAGGTGAGCTTCATGTAACAAACATTATCTCAAGGAACTAGGCACACACACTTGATCCTTATGATGAAGCAACCCAAGTGCATCCACTATCATGATAGCATCGTTGGAATGCTTTAGCTCCTCACACCAATAATCATGTTGTTGCGCCTCATGAATCTTATCATCTTTGACTAGATCACCAAGCTATTTATCTTACTAATCACATGGATCAAGGCATATACAACCACATTACTTCTACCTATTCAATACTGCATGATAAAATCAAAATGAGCCAAGAGTTCTCACCACCTCCTTTGGTGAAGGTTGAATTGTGGCTAACTCATCAAATAAAATAATCCCTTGTGATCCATCCAAAATATTCAATCACTCCTTGAACAAGTAATGACATCAAATCTTCAAAGAAAATACAACCACTCCCAACTCCAAGTCATTAGTAGGGTAGCATGTCTCATAAATCTTAACTTATCATGAGGGATAAGCTATCACTTTTTCCTCTTGCATAATGACACACCCATAACCTTCTCTTGAAGCATTCATACAAATATAAAAAGACTTACCTAGGGCAGGTGAGACCAAAACAAGAGTTGAGATTAGTTTACCTTTGATTTTATCAAAGGTAGCTTGACAACATAAGCGCCACAAGAAACAAAATTTCTTTTGCAACAAATTCATGAGGGATGAACCAATGCAAGAGAAGTTTTTAACAAATCTCCTATAATAGCATTTCAACCCAAAAGAACTATGAACTTCACCAACATCCTTGGACATAGGCCAATCCTTAATAACTAATATTTTATTGGGATCCATTGCTATACTAGCTTTTGAAAGAACATGTCCCAAAAGTTGAATCTCTCAATGCCAAAAAAAAAAAAAAAAATACTTGGAGGATTTGGTAAACAACTGATGTTCTCTAAGATTTTGCAAGATGATCCTTAGATGCTACTCATGAAGCTCCTTAGATGAAGAATACATCAAAATATCTTTAATGAACATGATAAAAAACTGATCTAGGTAATGGCTCATGACATTTTTCATAACATGCATGAATACTGTAGGGGCATTAGTAAGTCCAAATGGCAACACCAAGAATTCATAATTTCCATACCATGTCTTAAAGGCTATCTTGGAAACATCCTCCTCCTTGATGTGAACTTGGTGGTATCCTGGCTTTAGATCAATCTTAGAGAATACCTGAGCTTTCTTCAATTACTCAAACAAATCATCTATGTGTGGTAGCACATGCTTGTTCTTTACCATCACCTGGTTCAATTGCCAGTAATTAATGCATAGCCTCATACTACCATCCTTCTTCTTCATAAATACGATAGTAGCACCCTAATGAGACACATTTGGATGAATCAAGCCATTATCAAACAACTCCTGAAGCTAAATATTTAGTTCTGGTAAGTTCATGGGGGACATATTATGTGGAAACTTTAAGATAGGTTCTACCTTGAGTTTAAGAGTAATCTCACACTCAATATCATACCTTGGAGGTAAAATCACAAATAATCAAAACTTGATCAAGCCCTTACGATAAGGAAATAGCAAAGATAGAAATAGTAAATCAAGAATGGGCTTTCCTCAAGAACTGGTAAAAAGATATCAAACAAACAAGATCCAACTTGACCTTGCATGGTCTGGTATACACCATCATCTAAACACCATCATCCATCACCAATAAAAGTATCTTACAATAACAATCCAAACTATCCTCATAGTGAGACAACCAATCCATACCAAAGATAACATCATAGATCCCTAGGTTCTTGATGTGGAAGTCACTAAGCTAGATGGCATTCTAAATTACCAAGGGTACGAACCTATAGACTTAGTTCATCGCAACCACGTAATCACCAATGGAGCTAATGACAAGTCCTTGCTTAAGGTACTAACCCTTTTAATCCAAACAAGAAACTACACATGGATCCACAAAAGAAAGTATTATACTAGGATCAAAAAGAAGCACCAGGATAAAAAAGAATCAAAATTGCTAGATTAGAAATTGTACCTCTAGTCTCCATCACAGTGTTGGGCTAAGTCTTAACTAGCTGATGTATCTGAGTGTACAGATGAGCATGCATCCTAGCAGTGTCCTAGCCATTAGTATGTTTGCCATCCTATTCATAGCCTCCACTACTTGTGTTCTTTGAGAAATTGAAACTCTTATGACTTGGCTGATCATCGTTTTAGTAGTTGAAATAGTCTTTTCAAACATGTTCAACCTTCTCGCAAGCATAGCAAGTAATGGATCCATGAGTGGTCCCAAAACTTATTGCCTACTACTAAGATCTTGGCTATTGTTGCTACTGACCATTCAAATTAAAACTTTGGGTTCACTTGGACCTACTAGATTTCCTAGAAGAGGTCTGACCCCTCTTTTGAGAATGATCTTGTCATGCTACCTCTGCCAACTGATTGTGCTCCAAGTCTAATGCATGGACTTATGCATCCTCATATGTCTAAAGATTTAGAAAGAGAAAATGATCCTTAGTGGACACAAAAAGATAATAGATAAAATTATTAGCCTTGGATAGCTCATTCAAATGTATGTGAGACACATACATACTCAACTTTGAGAACTTGCAATTGTATTGAGTCATAGGATGATTGCCTTGGTAGAGACAGTAGAACTCCTTAACCTTCACCTCCACTAACTCTGAAGGAATGTAATGAGCATTGAAAGCATTAAGAAAATTACTCTAATGAATATCATATTCTTCCCAGTGAAGAACCTCCTCCTGGGTAGTCTACCAATGTCTAGCAACCCTACGAAACTAGTGAGTGACTAACTAGGTCTGTTGTGCAGGAGAACAACCCATCAACTTAAAGATTTTAAGGATCTCCTCAAGCCATTCAATGGAAACTGTAGGGGCCTCCTCACCTTGGAAGGTATGGATTTCTAGCTTACAGAACTGTTTGATAAATTTCTTTCGATTTGTCATCTACCACTATCACCACTTGCTAAAGCATCATGCATTGACAGTGAACTAGGGTTCTTCTCTATATGTTGATGAAGGAAATGAAAGAGATAGTGGTTGATATCTACTTGGTTGATCTTCTCCTCTTGTATCAGAGTAGGAATGGGAGTGAGATTCATCTTGCAAATCTACTAATGGTTCCTCCATTTGACTATGAATGGGATTAGGTGTTGGTGTTGGGTTGCTAGGCCAAACATCTATCCTTCTAGCACAACCACATCCATTTATAGCACCTTCCATTATTGGACATAAAAATTAAAAAAAGGGAAATCAATAAAAACCTATGATTTAATACCAACTTGTAATACCTTCCCTTCCATGCCTTAGCTTGAAGAGTTTTATGTTGGATAGAATCCCTAATGAAGCTAATGATCATGGAAAGAGTCATGAACAAAAGAAATACATAGCAAAGGAAACAAAGAAACATAGCATAAAGCCATGAACCCAAAAAGAAGAGAAGAGAAAACAGATAGTGGAAGAAAGAAATAAATGAATATAAATTGATTTGAATATAATATAAAAAATGATGGAAAATAAATAGAATAAAATAAACTACAAAATTGAATCCCATAATATACATGAATGATATAATGTCATAAGTCTAAATCATACATGATCTATAAATCCATAAATGGAAAAAAGGAATTAATGTATATTACAGTGCTAAAAATGCCAAAATATAATAGCTGATGAAGCGTATTTTTTCTAGCTTTAATATCTAATTTTTGATATCAGAGCCCTAATATCAAATACCTGATATTGGAGGCTTAGAGGTGATGTCATGTGTGCTAGCATATAAATATAGTGCGTAGGCACATGATTTAGAGATAATTTTTTTCATAGCATAGTAGAGTTCTTGAAGTTTTTCTTCTATTGAGTTAGAATATTTTCCCAAGTGCCCATAGCAAGAGTCATTGAGTGTACGAATCTTTATTTGAGAATTTTTGTACTTGAGCATGGTAGTATGTGTAGCAATAAAGATAAACTTTCTGATAAACCTTATAGCACTTTGGCTAGACTAAATATTTTATTTATGCATTTAATGTTTTATTTAATTTTATTTAATGATTTTAAATAATTAAGATAAATTAAGCTTAGTTAAGCTCACTAGGCTAAATAGCAATTAATTAAGCACATAAGTACAACCACTTCGAACATGTGTATGACACTTTGTAATCCCAGCAACACTTAACATTTGGTAACCTAGTAGCATTATACATGTTCAAGATGTGTATGAAAAGTGGGATTGGATACTTATGTTAGGATTAGTTAGAGATTGATTATTTTGTTAGCTTAAATTTGCCATTAAAAATTACTTCATTTATTTATCTTAAACACCAAGAACATAAAACATAAAAAATGATAAAAATCAGATGCCTCAGTTGCACTTAACCATATCTTTGCACTTCACAAGTGTAACTGGGAAGACAATGATTGTAATGATTAGACTTCACTTCCTAGAACTAGTGTACTTTAGGACTTAAGGTCTATGAAATTCAAGCAGATGACACATGAATGCTTGTGATTTGTATGGTTGAGCATAGGGGTTGCCACTTATCATTGGCTTTGTTGCTAGACACCTTTTGTTTGATATGTGCACTATCTAGGAACTTAGTGAAAACCATTTAACATCATTGGAAAAAACCCTAAGGTCACATCATATAGTAAAATAAAAAAAAGAATTATAATAAAGTACACTAAGTTTTATTTTTTCTAATCTTCTAATATCTTCTTCTTCTCACAAGAGTGATTCTCCATCTAAGTTTGAGCAAACATCCAATTGGCAAAGAATAGCATAAATGAATTAGAAAGTGCCCCACCAATACGGGGTGGTATATGCTTATCCTAATGAGCATGTGCCCAACTTCACCTTCATCCTACACTAGGATGAACAGATGTGATGGCGGGACCTAGAGGACAACACTATGTTGCCACCTGATCAATTCATTGTTGTAATGTTCCAACACACTCTTATGAGGTTGGGTTGATAGGGACTTCATTCTGAATATGTTGTGTAGGATAGTAATGCTAGGGAGTACCATCCCACATATGTACAATGTAAAAGGGATCAACAACAAGAAAAGTGTTATGAAAGTGCAAAGGGAAAACAGTCCAATGACTCCTCATTCTTGCTGTACAAAAGAGATGGTGAGGGCTTCTTCTATTAGGGCTCTCTATTCAATGACACTCCTCTCTTTGGCATTGGCCAACAAGGCCAAAACTAGAACCTACAGTCTACTATTCATAATCTTAGCTCTAGAAAGATTAGGCCCCATGATCAAAAGGGATCCAGGAAGGAGGGTTATGGTGAGGATGAGGATAAACATAATGATCATGATCATGTTTGTGACCACTGAAGAGAGGGTAGCAAGCACTGTGGTGATGCTAGTCCTCCTTCTTCTTTACCTTCATCATCTTCTTCTTCCTCTTCTAGATTTGAGCGTAACTGCAAAGGGCGTGATCATGATGGAGGTGACCAATGGGACCAAAATGATCATAGGGCCCATTGGGCAAGTCAAGATTAGGAGCATGGGCATTCAAGGATGGTCCATCATCACAAAAGTAGGGGTAGCAAAGGACATCATAGGCATCATGGCCATCATAGAGACCATGGTTATGATGAGCCTTTGCTTGCCACTCAAACCATGCTAAACATTATAGAGGCCATGAGAATTCCTATAAGGCATGTAAAGGAGAGTTGAATTAAGAGGCTAGACATGAACAATATCCCAAAGTTCAAAGGGGGATATAACTTAGATTTGTAGAACCATCTTTAGGCCTTTCACAATGCATGTGCCTTTCAAAATGTGAAGAATGATTGGAAAAAGCTTCAGATGTTTCTAAGGACACTCATTAAAGAATCAAAGAGTTGGTACTAGTCCCTAGAACTAGAATCCATCAAATGGTGGAGTAAAATTCTTGAACTATTCAATGACAAATATCAAACTTACTCTTGAGTGTCCAACTTGAGAAGGCAAATCCAAAGATGGAAACAAGGGATACATGAACCCTTAGATGCAACCATGGACCGATACTATTCTTTGTTACACAGATGTGCTAGCCATGGTTACTCTCAATAAGAACAACTTCGCCATATTATAGATGGGTTCCAATCAGAAATAAGAAGAACTCTTGGAGTCTATGCCCAAGGGTGACTATCAGAACTAAGAGCATATCAAATTCAAAGGCTAATTGACCAAGTTACAAAGGAAGAACGTGAGTTGAGAAAACAAGAAAGTGTAGAAGAATATAATAGGGACCCTTCCATTAGAAAGAGGGAGGTTTTCTTTTGTGATAGTGAGGAGGAGTAACCACTTAATGAGGTGGTGAAAAGAAAGACCTTGCTGATCCAAAAATCTATGTCTGAAATTTTAGCCAAGGTAGATAAAATGTGGGATTTGTTGAATGAAAAATTCCAAACTACTCTAAAAATTACAGAAGAATCAAGGGAGCAGAGTAGTAATTGTGATCGTAGGAGGTAGAGAGAAGTTGAACGTGCCTACTAAAGGGGTAAGGGCAAAGCTATTGTAGTAGAAGAAGTTGTGGAGATAGAATCAAATTATGATGGTGGTTGTAACATCTACCAATACAAACATCCTAAAGGATGTTGCCTTGTCATGTCACACTTGTAGGAGTTTGGGATGCACACTTTGAATCCTAGATTGGTAAGAAGGAAAGCACCTAGAAAATTACCTTATCCTTAAGGCAATCCTAGGTAGTTCCACTAACAACAAACCTACTATCTAAGTGGTTCTCCACAACAATTGTATGAGTAGTACTAGCAGTGGAAACACCCATAGTCATGGGGGAAGCCATCACCAAGGTAGCAATATCCTTACTGGGAACCAGATCCATAACCAATTTCTCCACATAAATCTTCCAATCATGCCACCTTTCAACATTACTACTACCCTCTAGAGTATTATAGAACTCATTCTCTATCTACTAGAGGGAAAGCCTGATATCCATATTACCCTTTTCATGCTTTTGCATATGTCCCTCCATCCTCAACCTAGTTACTACCTATGTCGTTAATGTAGAGAGAAATTCCACCTTAGCTACAATAACACAATGCAATGAGGGCTATTAACTTATAGCTAGCTCTTCAGTTGAGTGGTTTGGACACTAGATCAAAAAAATGGACTTTCTTCCAAATCAATAACCCAACTAAACCCTTGCATACATTGATGAGTAGCAACCTTGTTTCTCTATCATCCTCTCCATCTAATCCATTCAAGTCCCATTCAAACCAAACACCTCCCAAAGTGCATACCATTATATTAACACATGTGGTAACCAATTGGATAAAGGTTGGCCATCTTCTCAGGAAACTATTTGATCTTGGAAGTTCCCTTATTTCCCTTTAAATCATTGGAAATGAGCCTCGCAATGCTCTTCTAGATTCAGATTTAGGTATTAATATGATTTTTCATGAGATGTATAAAGCCTAGAACCTACCTTCACTCAAGAAGAGCAACATCTGACTTAAGTTAGCTGATTAGTCCATCATTTTTCCCTTGGGATTGGTGGAGGACATTGTAACTATAGTTTATGGATGGTCCTACCTAACTAATTTCCTAGTGATCCAAGTGGAAAATTGCAAGGGGGACTTCCCAATCATCATGCGAAGGGCTTGGCTTAGCATTATTGATGCATGATTGGGGATTTGAGATATTTCCCTCAAAATCTCTAAAGAGAATGCATTCAGGAAGATCAAGAGGAAGAAAGTTCCATGCATCACATATAGTGATACAGGGTGCAACTGTGTGTAGAAACTATGGGCCATTAATAGTGTATCTATCAAAGCATGCAGTTAGTGTGCTAATATATCTAAAATTCAAAAGTGCATATAAGTGGCAGCCACAAAGCAAGAGGACACACAGTGGCTGACAACTGACCTTGGAAGTAGGACCTATGCATGAAACCTGCTAAGAGCCTAAAATTTTCCTATCTGGAAGGCATGGATGAACTGGAGCAAGTTCATCAACAACTCTCCATTGACGAAATTGATGATACCAATTAGGAAGAGTTGGAAATTATTGAAAATTTTAAACAAGAGCCCCTTGAGTTGGAAATTGTACCTGTTGGCATGGAATATGCATTCTTAAAAAATGGAAATATGGTAATAATCAATGAAAATCTTTCTCCTAAAAAAAAGAAGATGTTGCTGAATGTGGCCAACAGATGGCCAACAAACTTTGCTTGATCATATCCCAAACTCACAAGGATTGATCCTAGGATATGCTAGCATTGTATCTACATTGATCCAACCATGAAGCCAAGTAGATAGCCATAGTAGCATTTGAACCCCACATTGAAGCAAATTATCAAAGAAGAAATTGAACAACTCCTCAAGGTGAGGTTTATCTATTCCATTGTGGATAGTGAGTGGGTTAGCCCACTAGTGATTGTGCCAAAGAAAGGTGGCAAGTGATGGGTCTACATTGACTTTTGGTTATTAAATATGGCAACATTCAAAGATTACTTTCCATTTCCATTTTTGGATCAGGTGCTGGACACCATTTCTAGACAATTTTAATACAGTTTTCTGGATGGTTATAGTGGTTATAACCATCTAGATTGTGCTAGATGATTATGCCAAAACAACATTCACAAGTTCATGGGGGACTTTTGCATATTAAAATATGCTTTCAACTTGTACAATGCCCTTGCCACATTCCAACACCTAGCCTTGGGTATTTTTTAGTAGTAGATTGGTAGCAAGGTGGAAGTCTTTATGGATGACTTCTCCACCTATGGGGCTACATTTGAGAAAGCCCTAAACCATCTTGAGTAATTGTTTAAAAGATGTGTGGAGATCAATCTTCAACTCAATTGGTAGAAGAGCCATCTAATGGTCTAGGAGGGCATTGTGTTAGGGCACAAAATTTCATAAGCAAGAATTGAAGCCAACCTTGAAAAGATTAGGGTCATCAAAGGAATTACTATCAAAAATAAACTATAAAAGATGTCTGGTCATTCCTTGGACATACTAGCTTTTACTAATAATTCATAGAGAATTTCTCTAAGATCGTAAAATCATTGGTCAAGCTAACAAAGATAGATGCTCATTTATTTGGACCAAGGAATGTGAAAATGCATTCCAATAGTTGAAAAGAAAACTCATAGAAATACTAATTCTATAACCACTAGACTAGTCCAGATCATTTCATGTTATGATGGACACATTAAATTATGCCTTAGGGGCTATGCTTATGCTATTAGATGACAAAAACATCCATATTACATCCACTGCATAAGCTAAAGCATTGTGGGTGCATAGCTGAACTACACCACCATAGAAAAAGAATTGATGGTAGTGGTGTTTGCTTTCGAAAAGTTCATGCACTATGTGCTTGGGTACAAAGTTTTTGTACACATGGACCATAGTGTAATTTGCTTCCTGATGAATAAGTCAATGATGAGCCCCCGTGTCATATGGTGATTGGTGAACTTGCAAGAGTTTGATCTTACAATGGTAGATCGAAAGGGAACTAAGAATGTGGTTGTTGACCACTAGTCTTAGTTGAGATGGAATAACAAAGAGGAGGAAAACCTACTATTTGATTAGTTTCTTGATGAAATTATCTTTGCTGAGGCTATAACTAAATAATTTCCCATTGAGCCTAAATGGTATGATGGCATTCTCACCTATCTTCTTACTTAAGATATGCCATAAGAGTTAAACTACTAGAAGAAACAATAGTTCCTTCACTAGGTGAAATGCTTCATGGAGATCAACGGGCACCTCTTGAAGGTGTGCACCAATGGCCTAGTTCATTTGTGTACCCCTAATGCTAATCAACTACATGTTCTCTAGGATGCTCATGAGTGTCCTTGTGGAGGCCACTATGATGGGAGATGTACAACCATTAAGATCTTGATGGTAGGATATTACTGGCCAACACTTTTTAGGGATGCTCACCAATTTGTCAGCTCTTGTGAGCATTGTCAATGCAATGGTGAAATGACTACTTGAATGGAGGAACCTCAATAGTGGATTCAACCATTGGAACCCTTCAACATTCGGGGCATTGAATTTATGTGTCCCATCACACCCATATCAAATGAAAAGGCATACATCATAGTCGCTATTGACTATTGTACGAAATGGGTAGAACCAATAGCCATCACCGACTATACATCTTCTATGACTACTTGGTTTGTACAATAGAATGTTGTAAATAGTTTTGGTGTGTCACATGCATTAATTTCTAATAATGGAATCCACTTTATCGGGACTACCATTTGGAAGCTTATGCAATGCTTGGGGCTTAAGCATAAATTAATAACACCTTATCATCCCTAAGACAATGGTTAAGTTGAGGTTACAAATAGGGAAATCAATAACATCTTAACAAGAATAGTTAGTAGATATAGGAGGTACTAGAGCATGAAACTCAATGATGCCCTCTGGGCCTACCGCTCCACTTGGAAGCTCCCTATAGGCTACTCTCCCATGAGCTAGTGTATGGAAAACTGCCAACTCTTCCTATTCAATTTGAGCTTCGTACACTTTCAATAGCCTGTGACCTTAACCTTGACTTAAGTCTAGCACAGAAAGAAAGATTAATGAATCTCAACCTGATAGAAAAAAATCAATTGGTGGCCCTATCATCTAATGAGTTGCACAAGGAATTCAATAGAAAGTGTCATGAACTTAGAATTAGAAAAGTCAAATTTCAACTAGGAGATAAGGTCATCTACCAGAAACCAACACATATGTCACAATGAACCAAGTTCCAAACATTGTTAGAAGGTCCTTATATTATGTTTGAAAATTTTTCTTCTAGGATCATGATAATCTACAAACTTGAGAGCCTAGACAAGAAACAACTAGTCAAGATGCAACAAATCGAACCTTTCCACAAGCCTAAGCAAGCTAGTGCAACAAACATCTCATTAGATGGACAACCATGCTCAATATTTCGAATCACCTCCTTTCAACTTAGTTGTGGGGGAGATGGCCATCCATGCTAATCATATAAGTGAATCTTCAGCTTTTTATCTTTTTGTTTTATGCCTTGTTATTTTTACAACTTTTTGTTTTACACCTTCTTTATCTTACACATTTTTGTTTTTACTTTATTAATTTTTCTTTTCTATTTTTTTTACAACATTGTTAGTACATTTTATTTGTCTTGAATATTTTATAATTTCTTGTATATTTTTCTTTATTTTGATGTGATTTTCTTATTATGTTCTAATAATAATGTGCCTAATTGCTAATTGGGTACAATGCAGTTTGCTTAATATGGGCATGTGCTATTTAATTATTTGTGTCTGGATTCTAGCTTTGAATTTTGTTACTAATAACTAAGACATGATTTATTTTTCATGAAATAGGTAGTGAGTCTGTGTCATCCACCCATCCACAAAATTTATGGTGTTTTCAGTTTTAGAAGTGTGAGGTCCCTTTTTATTAATAAAACTTTAATGAACTTGTGACCTTGGTAGTTTCTAGACTTGGAAAGGATTCAAAGGTTTGAATAGGATGTGACTTCAAGGGGACTCAATACTCTTTATACTCTTCTACTTACTTGGATGCATGAGTGTTTTCATGGATTTCTTACCATTCTATGTTGACCAATAATAGGAAATTGAATAAGTCTTCACATGGTGTGGTTCCTATTCAAAAAAACAAAAAACAAAATATAAAATAAAAATAAAAATGATGGGAGTTCAAAGCACACCCCTTAGACAAAATAAATAGGTTATAAGAACTAGTTATGGGACTAGAAAGACATGTTACCCATGCCTGAAAGTCCCATCTAACTAAGGCCCTTTCTCACTTCTTGCTTCTCTTTTCTTCTTAAATAAGGAATTTTGGTTGTTCTGTGTGAGCACTCTTGTGTCTCAAGGGGGTAGATTGGTCTTAAAGTGGCAATGCAAAGTCAATGAATGTAGTTGGTTTTGTTCTAGACTGAGGATGGATTTTATCAAGTCATTTAACCACAAAATTCACAAGTGACTTCATGTGACCTTAATTGAAAACTCCATTCCACTTTCTCTCTCTCATCCACCTATGCTTTCCATGTCTCAACTCACTATTGATGTTCATGTCCTTGTTCAATGTCTTGATTTGATGTGTCAAAATTATTAGGTAGTTTCTTTTGAGTTTTCATACTTAACTTTCTGTAACCATTAATCACCCATGGAGCCCATGGACTCCTTGATTTGAGGATATGTAAGGGAAATATAGGGCATGTGTTTGCTTTGGAGAGGATCCACTTACATACCTTTTGGTTGCGTTAGTTAAGTTCTTTATCCTTAGGCATTCTCACAATTAAATCCTTTCATGTGCCCCATCAATGACATCCAATTATGCACATCTTCACAATGTTTTTCAGTAAAATCCTCATTTTTTTGTTCTTGTGAATACTTTATTCCTCTTCAAGAATTTCATTGCATTTAGGCTTTTCAAAATTTATAATGGATCTCTTATCCATTTCACTCTATTTTTCAGTCTTCTTATTAATGCTATTAAAAGAATCAATTCACCATAATCACAACCTAGCCAAGTGTAACTACTAATGAGACAAGGAACCTAAAAGCTATAAGTTACACATTGTGAAACACCACTAATTTTGGCCTAGCACTTTGAAATGAGATTGACTCAAGCCCTTTCAAAGTTTTGGGAGGAAAAATTTGACTAAGGCATGGAGCTCACGCCCAGCTTGCTCACGCTGTCAAGCTAGCTTGCCCTCAGTGTGAGCAATTCCAAATAGTGTCAAAATCAAGTCAAAGGTGGCTCAGTCTAAGTGTATAAGGCATTCTCAAGGGTCACTATTGTGCCTAGCTCAAAGTTCCAAGCATTCAAAGATTCAAATTTCAAGTCAAAAAGTGCAAGTTTTCACACTCATGCTGTCAGCTTGAGTGCAGTGTTAGCAACTTTCAGAGCCCAAAAGTGTGTCAAAATGACCTAATTTCCAAGGTGCAAGTCATCCTCAAGGCTCATTATGGAAAACTTCAGATTTCAGCCTCCAGAATCCAAATTTCAAGACCAAAATTGCAAGTTTTTGTAGGTCACGCTGTGGTCACGCTGCAACTCATGCTGGCAATGTGAGTTGCCAAAGGTGGCTCAAAACAAGTCACTTTCAACCTCATTTTCTAATTTGTAGGTCAGTCTCAGGGGCAACCATAGTCAGATAGTAGTTGCACTCAAGAATTAGACTTCAAAAATCAAAATTTGGAGTGAAATGCATCATTTTCAGGTCACTCACGCTGAGGTCATGCTGAGAACACGCTGGTAACGTGAGTGTAGTGTGCACACACTGGGGACATGCTAAGACAAAATTAACTCACGTCAAAAGTTCTTGTTAGTGAATATGCCTTAAATAGCCATAGAACCACTCAAATCAACATCTTGTAGCAGTCAATTCAAAGATCCAGAAGTTTCAAGTGAGCCAGAGTCAAATTCTCTTATTGTACATTGTCATTTCATTGTAAATGTTCATCATTTGTGAGCTTGTCAAGCTCTTACACTCCGAATTGTATGTGCCATGAGCGTAAGGTAGCTTGAGTAAGTTATCACATGCTGTAAGATACATTGCACCTAGTTAAAAGCGTAGCTTGCCCACACACAACCAACTCACATGCAGCTACCCATCGAACACGTGTCACATAATCCTTTTCCCTCTCATTTCTTAGCCATTGATTCCATTCATGGATTTCGTGCCTGACTTGGCCAAACCCTATAAATACCTTGTAAATTCACATAAGGGGGGGGGGGGGCAGAATTTTGAAGGTTTACATCTTAGGAAACTTAGACCAACAATCCTTGGGTGCTCAGGCACACTTGACTCCTAGCATCCAAGCATTCTTGAAACACATCACATCACTCTGGGACTTGGTTCTTGAAATGCCATCTACACGTGCAACTATACTTTGACTGATGCACATCTTTTCTAAGTAATACAATATAGTTTACCCTACTTTACATTCAGTTTACCTTTTACCTGCAATATTGTTCTGTGTACGTTACTGTTTACATTTAGCACACTCTGTTTACATTTAAAACATCAGCTATGATAACCCCAATGCAAGCCATAGTTTATGCTTAGGGAAGTCCTTGGTTTATTTTTTTACAGATCATCCAAGGCACTCTACCTTCATTTTCTTTTCCAACTTGCCCTCGGGTGAAGGCAGGGTCAACTGTGTCTACCCGATGATCTTTCAATGTTTGTTTCCCTTCCAGCCTTACACCGATGATTTAGGTTAGTACAGTAAATTGGCACTAGAAGGAGGGCCACCTGCAAGAATTCTTACGTCCATCAGAACCTAAAACGTGTACACACGCTAGTTAAACAAGCCATTTCATTGATAGTTTGCCAAGTAATGCTCCATGACCACTACTGACCATTTACATTAAGCCTCCCTCATCACTCGCCCAACATGTTAAGCTAGCTTATGCAAGTTTAGCTTGACTTACTCACTCTATCCACCACCAAAATACCTCACGCTATCTATCAGCGTCACACCGTCATCTCACGCTGTAAAGTCACGCTGCTTGTTAGGTCACGCTATCTGTCAACTCACGTTGTAGCTATTAGTCACCTTGTTAGTCACGTTGTTGTCTATCATGCTGCAGTTGCTCACGCTCAACTCCTCCAGCCTAATTTACTTACACTTGCTATGGAATACTCCCAAATTAACCCAGTGACACTGCCGATCTCTGACTTTGGGACTGAAACCTCGAACCTTGTGATTACTACAGAATCTATAATTGTTATTGAATAGATAAATCCCCAAGGCCCTACATTCTAGTCACTTAGGCTACAAGGAAAGGACCCTACCTATGCAAATATTACACTCGAATAGTATAACTTCATCTGTATTAAGATCCAAGCCAACCTGTCTATCGATCGTGTAGAGAGGGAAGCGAAGCAAAACTATGAACTCATTTATAAAGGAGGTTGTGAGTTTATCCCCTCATCATTTGATATAATCCCTTTGTCCAAAAACCATCATAAACTCATATCCCATCTTCTCTTGGCAAGAAGTCAAGCCTTACAGCCACCTCCAATAGAGCCTTAGAGTGGAGATGAGGAAGATGACTTTGTAGCCCAATCTGAACATGGGGATTTGTACCATACCGTTAGCCTCGACGCCCATACAAACTCATTATGCCATCCTTTTCTGGAAGAAACTGTGCTTCCTCCTTCATCCACAAACACTCGAGCACCAGTTTCCCGACAAGAAGTACCTGCTTCCATTCCCATCTTCTTCATGCTCAATATTCAATCTGATACATCCACTTCCATCATACCTCTACAAATGAAGTCCCAAAAAATCCCTTCCCAAACTAATGCATGGTTGACCTTTTGGCCTCAAGTAATTGGGATTCCATCGGTCATACCAGCTTCCATGTCCACCCATTACATACCTCAAGTGCAAATCCATAGGGCACCATCGATTACTTCAACCCAACACGTTCAGGGTGTCACTTCACAACCTGTGGCTGGGCAGTGGATTCCACCGACTGTACAACAAAACCTGTCTACTCACTATAGCATACCACACCCTGTAGTCTTAGCCCCAAATTTCGTCCCATCGCAATAAACGATAGTCCAACAATCTCTCTTTCCACAAATGATGCAACAATCGAATTATTATCAACCATAATCCACTCAACCCACCGGTCTGCCTACCGCCAAAGAATGGGCAAACATAAAGAAAATGATGCACTCATTAGCAGAAGAATTAAAACACCTTAAAACAGTGAACACTTAGGAAGTCAAGGTACTGGACTTCTATCAATATGATCCAATGGACCCCTTAGTTCCACCGTTAACCTTGCCAAAGGGAGTTTTATTACCTCAACTAACCAAGTACAATGGAGAGGGAGATCCAAACACCCACCTAGTAACGTTCCAAACAGAATGTCTATTACTTTAGGCATGGCCTCATGTAATTCTACATGTGTTTGCTATGTCCTTAACTGGAAAAGCCTTAGACTTGTACCGAGCTTTACCCTGCAACTCCATATCTTCTCTAGAGGACTTGTTGCACCAGTTTATCACCCGTTTCAAGTACAATCTGAAACCTGAAGCCACATTGAATAGCTTGATTTAAATTAAACAAGCACCATTAGAGCTAGCACAGAAATTTATTGAAAGATGGAGTGCAGCCTTGAATGAACTTCATGAACCCATCCTGAAAACATATCTGCTTACCATTCTTAAGGTGGCCGTGAGCAACTTTATTAAGTCGAAGCTTTATTATTTGAAAGCCTATACATTAAGCCAAGCATTTATGCAAATTAAGGACATAGAAGAGGTAGCACAAATAAGCAATGACATAGCTTACTTGATCTTTAAGAGCTAACATATGAGGAAAGATAAATCCAAAACAACGGTAGCAGTAGTGGGCAAGATAGCCTGACCTAACCATTTGGGACAAAAGGAAAAACAACCCACTATCCCAAACGACTATGAAAGAAACACACCCGTGCCTACACCTAAAACTTCCTCAAATAGA
This sequence comes from Gnetum montanum, assembly GCA_015680685.1. Taxonomy (NCBI): domain Eukaryota; kingdom Viridiplantae; phylum Streptophyta; class Gnetopsida; order Gnetales; family Gnetaceae; genus Gnetum; species Gnetum montanum. Next base: position 537,348 of record MNCI01012490.1, on the reverse strand, counting down.
AACACCAACATAGGTCATGCTCGCATATTCGAAAGAAAAAACACCACTCAATATACACCCTTGCCTATGAAGCCTTCACAATTTCTTGATCAACGCCTAAAGGCCAGGTTAATCAAACATAAACAAATGTCTCCTATGGCCTCTCAAAAACATGATCGATTTTGTGAGTTGGCCAAGAATCCAGCTCTAGCAATAGCTAATGAGCCCCCCATTCCAAGAGGCTTTAGGTTGGATAGGTTTTGTGAATATCATCAACGGTGTGATTATGGGACTGATTACTATTTCACCTTGAAACATGATATACAATGCATGATTGATAGGGGTGAAGTAGTATTCGATGAGGAAAACCCAGTAAGGCCCCAAAATCAACCCATGGGGGTCTACAAGGATCCTCTCAATACCAATGATGCACCATATGTGATTAATACTATCCATGTGGAGAATAGACAGTACATCCCAAAAAAACCTTTTGTGATCCGCAAGCCTTTAGAAAACACACCTACTCCAACATCTCCTCAAATCCCTTTCATCATATGCACATCCCCTACACCCCAAAAACCATTCGTCATCCGTGTACCTCCTTCCGTTGCAGCAACAACCATACCATTTGAAAACTAACCCATTCCCTTTGTGATCTGAGTGCCAAAACACCTTGACACATAACCCACCTCCATTCCCCCGTGACCTTTGCAAGAACATCTTGCTGATAGACTAACAAGTGAGCACTTGGAAAGAGAAAACCATCAGCACAAATTAGGACCATCGAAGCCCACACCGTTAAACGTTGTTCCCATGGGTCCATTCATTAATGAGCCTAGTACGAGTCATCAAAACAAGGATAATGTCATGGGTTGTGTCCCAAACCCAGCATCCTTAGTTACCAACCCAAAAATTCCTCCACAAGAAATACAAATGCTGGGTCAAATGGACCAAATATTCATAGAAAAGGGTATCCCAAACGGTAAAGACCTAGCGAGTGCATTGAACTAAGTCACACAAGCCTTGAAATAAAAGAATAATTCTTTAAGTCTATATGACCTAATAATGACTTCATCTATACATCGGGAAGCTCTCGTGCAAATGCTAGCTTCAATTCCTGTTAGTAAGGACCTTCTTGTAGATGAACCATCCATTTATGTAGTCTTGTCCCCGCAACCTCAGGAATCAAAGACTACATCCCTAGATTTTCATGCTAAGGACATTAAACTAGATGAGAAAATAGGAGAAGTCACCATAGCTCCTATGTTCATAACAATACAGGTCAATCATTTCAAGATACATAGGGTCCACGTCGATGATGGTGCAGCAACGAACGTAATACCTTTTCCTATCATTGAAAAACTAGGACTTACTAAACAAATACAGCCCACGACAACTTCTTTTCTAAAATATTTCAGTGGTTCCCATGTTGGGGATGAAAGGTATGGTTACCTTAGATTTCATAGCCGGAGACCAATTCCCCACATCAGCTGACTTTGTAGTGGTTGACGAAATGCTAGGTTTTAATCTGATTCTAGGACGTCCTTGGCTAGCTTAACTTAGAGCCATATCCTCACCAATCCACCAGGAGATCCACCTACCTTACGAGGGTGGTGAAATCATTATATATGGGGATATAATAGTATCGCTCACTTCCTCACATCCTAAAGTAGATCAAGGGTTAGAAATTAAGTTCGTTGAGCCTAAGAAAAAAACTATGAGCATACCTCAAGGCATGAACCCAACGTTAACTCACAATCCTACTAGAACTGAGGAAAAACTAGACAACATAAACATAGGAGCCATTCCCACTGATGTTTCCTAGTCGGAATTACCCTTTGACATCACTGATGAAGGGGAAGGTGAGTATAAGATCATACCTACATGCCCAACCCCACATGTTAAGCTACAAAAGATTAAGAGGCAACTTAATAACTAGAGCAAATTACTAGATGTCTGAAATGACGTTAAACTACCAATTATCCGGTACAACATTAAACTACCAACGAACGTCCATAATGACATTAAACTAGCCACGGTCAAAAAGGGTTGGTTCCTTTTAAAAGCTTCCTAAAACTGTTATTGCTTTTGGCCCATTATGGCATAAAACTGGTAATCCTTCTTTATTTAACAAAAGATGCAATAGTCCACCATGACTTTAAACTGATGTGCACAGCCCAAAATGGCTTCAAACTAGGATTCAATATGTCACAAGTTTACAAGCATTCGCATGTCAAATTTTTATTTAATTGATACAAGTTGTAGTCTTGATTTATGCCTTCTCGTTACTTTCCTTTTCTACAAGTGTTGATTTATGTTTTGTTCCCCCATCTTACATTTAGTTACATGCATATGTTCATGATAATACTGGAAAAAGCAAATAAAAAGAGAAAACATAAAAAAAATGATATGTAAATATGGTAGTAAAATTCCAACATGTTATGCCATGACTAAGTCCATGTTATTACATTTGTCAACCATACATTTCCATCAAACATCCAAAAATCCAAAAATCCAAAACATTTAATAGCTAAAGTTTGATTAACAATAAACTCATGGAGGGGGCTGGTCCCCAAGATCCTCCTCATCACTTGCTCTCACCCCACTGGGGCCAACTCCATCATTACCATGTCCCTACAATAGGGCAGAAAACAAAAAAATAGGTAAGAGAAGTAAAAAAAATCATAAATGCAAAACTAAGAAAGACAGTAAAACTAACAATGAAAACAAAAAAACCATACAAAAAATAAATTCCATAATAAAACACTCATAAATGAGGAAGGCCCTACGTTGGCCTCTAAACGCCATAGAATGTCTACCTTAGGCACGTTTGCCCAATCCTCCTCTAGGCTAAGATCAATGCTAGCTAAGGTTTTACCCTTATCCACTGAAGTCCAGGTAGGGTGCTCAAGAGAGAACATGCATGTCGAAGCCTCCCTGGAGGTAGTAGCAATGGTTCTCCTGGGAGATCCCTCCACCTCAGTGCACTCGATGAACGAATCATAAGCAGGCCATAAGCCTAACCCATCAATGAACATCTCCATCCGGTGATGTTCAACTGTCTCTTCCTTTAGCCATTTCTTATATTGATGCTTATGGTCCTTTTGGTCTTGGCTCCATTTCGGTACTTTTGGAGCAAAGGACTTCCAATCGTGACATTTCCTATTCAGCAAGTACATCTATGCTCTTTGTTCTGCTAAGTCTCGTGTCGCCTGCACTTTGCTATTCAAAACCATCTAGTAACATGTGTAGGTCATTTCAGATGTGTACCAAGTGCTATCACTAGAAAACCTAGTAGCAGCAAGATCGTAACGGGATTGGAGATCCCTTTTCTCCTCTCTCTCCTTTGCTAGAGCTTCCTTCAATGAGTGAACCTCATCCCATAGATACTCAATAGAATGCCTACAAGTCCAAAGCGACTTGGCATTTTGTACAACACAACTAGAAACCGCATCGTACACATTTCTAAGGACTTGCTGAATATCCCCTAGCAATTCAGGGAGGGCATCAATGTGAGTAGTTTCAGAAGGATCCCACTGGAGCTTGGTGCCTGCAGGTGTAAAGTACCATACATATGAATCAGCTATAATCAACAACGAACGCAAAGAAACATAAATAAAAACCAGACACTTAGCATGACATGTAATGTACACATACCTTATTCTAGATGAGCTTCTTATAGGTGAGAGACCACATCATTAATGATACCTTTAACAAAGTCCATTTTGCTAGGCATCTAAGGCCATGGCATTAGCTGGTCAGTTGATGTGGGATAAGCAGGGGAGGTCACCTCAATCAGAACCTACGATCCTGACGCCGCTGCCTGGGATGTATGTGCTTTAGAAATCTCAATACCTACCTATGATCCTAAAGATAATCAAGATAATGAAGGACAACACATGAAAATTAAAGGAAACATGATAGGGATTGAGCTAAAAGGAACATACCAAAAAACCCTTTGTTGTTTAGCTTGGGCGGATCACCAAGCTACAAAGATCCATCAAAGAAACCACTAAAGACATCTCTCTCATCACTGGAATGCCTAAGTGCATCCAAATATTTTGTAAGCTTTGTCCCCATATTGCTTGTCACATCTTCCTCTTGTGGAGCAAGAGGTTCTTCTTTCTTCCTCTAGCCCTATGACGACTGCTTCTGGCTCAACCATCGGGGCCATGACCTCTCTCTCTCTCTCTCAGGAATTTCCTCTAAATAAAATTAGAATCCTAGAGTTAGTATGACACAACACATATGTATGTTTAATAACATATAAACCAAAACAACAAATAAAAAGTAAATATGTGACAATAAATAAACTACTTACCCTCCACTGGTAGTACAAATCGAATCTTCTTTGCTCTCGGTGGCATCACATCTAGAGTAGGCTCCCTTGGACATTCTTTCCTCTTCACCTTTGCTTTAGACTTCCCAACAGTCTCACTAATCAAACTTTTAGCCCTTTTAATAGATGTGCACAGCCTAGGTGGTTCCAATCCCAAGCTATCATGGGAATGGCTAGCCGCACCTCCAGTTGTAATTGATACTAATTCCTCAATGTCTTTCGATGGGTCTTGGGATCTAGTTGCTAGACAAATGGCAAATCCAAGGGTAGGATAGTTGTGAACAATCCCTCAAAACATAGTGGTTATCATCATAAACTACTAGGAACTCAGCAAACCTACCTAGATACCCTGCGAAGAAAGAAAATGTAAAATGGGATTTAGCATGGATGTTTGAACATAGTCTAATGATCTCCCCACGAAAACTAGATCCAGGAAACTGTGCCTAGTTTTAGCACATGCCTATCTCCAAAACTTCATGAATGACATGTGTAGACTCGATCCCAAGGTTTCTTCCTTGGGAAAGAGATTTGGGAAATGCTCGTGCCTAGAAGAGAAGATATAGGAAATTCATCTTGATTGATTGGGTATCGTCTTGCATGGCAAATCACTTAGGACCCCAAGACATGCCTAACCACTCCTCCAACTCTCTTATGACCTGGCCCTCTTTAGTTGTTCTATCTATAGTCACCTTGGCACCATCCATGGGCATGCCAAAAAGATCAGAAAGGAAGTCAGTGGTCAGGTGGAAAGATACCTTGAATCCTTGAACCCGTGTGCTAAAATGGGAAGCATAATCACTAAAAGAATTGACAATGGTAACCATCTCAGTAGCCGGAATGCTAGGAGTCAAGGCTGTGAACAAGTCCATCAAACCTACCTGGGTAAGATGGCTAATGATCAAATTAGAAGCTTTCTTTTGCAACCATTTTTTTGATTTCTCTATCTCCCCATATTTCATAAAAAGGGTGGCCTCAGTGCACCCTATTATAACAGTAACTTCTTCGGGAGGGACAACTGCTGTGAAGCATAATCACTGAAAGAATTGACAATGGTGACCATCTCAGTAGCCGGAATGCTAGGAGTCAAAGCTGTGAACAAGTCCATCAAACCTGCCCGGGTAAGATGGCTGATGATCAAATCAGTAGCTTTCTTCTGCAACCATTTTTTTGATTTCTCTATCTCCCCATATTTCATAAAAAGGGTGGCCTCAGTGCACCCTATTATAACAGTAACTTCTTCGAGGGGGACAGCTGCTGTAAAAAGAAAACATAAAGTGAAAATTTAAAAACAAAGTACATGATAATGCAAAAGAAAAAAAAAGAGAAAATGAAGTCTAGAGTGTGTTCATTTACCATCAGTGAGTGGCATAGGTGGGGTAGGTACAGGATCAAATCTTTGAGGGAAGATTGATCCATTAGAAGACCAATCCTCATGTAACCAACCATGAATCTGGCAATGCTTAAAGGGTCTTGAAAACACCGTGGCATCAAGGGTTATCTTTTTCTGGTCCAACACCGTGGCATCAAGAATCGAGCCTGCCACAAATGTCTCTAACACTGTGCACACTAAGGCAAGCCCACCATCATCATCGTGCATCCCATGTTCATCAAAACAGGGCATGCATAGGAAAATAATGTTTACATTTAGATGATGACATAAAATTCAAAAAAGGAATAAAAAAAATAGGATAAGACACAAAGGAGCACATCTGTCCACTCTATATACTGTCCCAGGTGGGTTCTGGAATAGAGTGTGCACATGGAAGGCTAAGAAAAGTGTGTTGCTATTGTTGTAATGAGCACAAGTAGGAAACTCCCACACATGAGTCAAGGGACAAGTAGATTTAGGACCCTCAGCAAGGCCTCCCCCAACCTTAAAAAGTCCCTCATCGATATCGATGACAAAGACGAGCATGCCTTGTGTTGACCTGGGCAACATTGTCTCAATGATACCACGAGCCAACTGTTCACTCAGGTGAGACCATATAACCACATTAAAATTTTGCAAGATGAATGACAAAAATGAGCTGACACTGGGGCAAAACCATATCACATGGGGCCCAATGCGCATGTCATAGGGAGGTGTGTATGGTCCAAAGGGGCCAAAGCAAGCAAGTATGCCAACAAGCTCCACTACGAGAAGAGAAGATTTAGGTCCCCTACATACAGCCAAAACATTAGGTAAGTGAAGAATCTAAGTGCTAACAATAGGCCAAACCCACATAAACCAGAAATCACATAAACAAATACTTTGAATGCACAGCTTCACCCCATGAGACAAGGACACCAATATCTATTTAGTGTATCTGACGCTCACTGGGGTACATTGAAACCCATTTTATAGTAAATTTATACACAAGTCCAAAACATGAACACCCACTGAAGCAAGGTTTAAATCATCAGTCTCAGGAAAATAATAAATAGTATTTTCTATCTTAGCAAAAAAAGAACCTGATAACTCATGTTGCAGCTTACCAAGGGATGGCTCACGATGGCTGGGTTAAACTCACATTGGAGGGCTCACGTTGGTCAAACTCACGCTAGCCTTCCCCCTAACTCACGTTAGCCTTCCCCACATTCACGCTAGGTTCTCTGCATTCCAACATGAGCTGGGGACCATCAACTCATGCTGCAGGGATCTAGCCACCCATGATGCCTCTCTCTCTAGGACCCATGATGCCTACCCCCCACAGAACCCTTCCCACATTCATGCTAGCCATTTCTTGGCCTGAAGCCAGGAAGGCCCTGCCCAGAAACCTAAAAATTTGCAACTCATGCTGCCTTGCCTGGAACAAAAAATTTGTAGCTCACGCTGCCTTGCCAAGAAACCCAAAACACTCACGTTACTAGGAAACCTAGCCCAGGAAGCTGAAAATGGCCTTGAAAACCCTACGACCTAAGATGCCCAGGAAAGCCTAAACCCTATGGCCTGAGATGCCCATTAAAGCCCAAAACCCTGCAGCCTGAGATGCCTAGGAAAGCCTAAAATCCTATGGCCTGAGATGCCCAGGAAAGCCTAAAACCCTACAGCTCAAGAAGACCTAAGAAAGCCCAAAAAGCCCATGATGCAGGAAGCCCCAAAAATTCACATTGTTCTGGACATTCCTAGCACTCATGCTCTGCACACATGCCCTAGGTGCTCATGCTGATGGCACAAATCTCAGATAAATCCCAAAATGACCCAAAATCATAGCCCCAAAAACCCAAAATCACAGCCAAAATTCTACCCTAGGTAACACTATTTGTAAAATGCCAGACAAAAATAGGAAAAAACAAACTTACCTGTGCAGGGCCCCATCCCACGTTGGAATCATGGCTTGGGGGAGATGCTGGAGAAGCTCTTCACTCTCCTCCACAAATGCTAGATTTTCCTACCTCTTCCCCTTGTCTCAGCTCACCTTTCCTCTACCCTTGTCCTTCATCATTGCCTTGCTCACACTGATGTTGACATTGCACTCCTAGCTCATGCTGCAGTCCAAGAACTCACGCTAGCACAAAACCCCCTTCTCTCACTTCAAAACCCCTTTTAAAACCCAAAACATTCTATCTTATTTTATTTTCTCTCACCTTATCTTATTTTATTTATTTAAATTTGTTTTCATTCATGTTTTATGTTAGCCTATATTCCTCATTATTTTAGCCTCTAGAGATGAGGCCAAAAACAAAAGAAAATTATGATTATGCAAAGGAAGGGATGAAATGGTAAACTCAAAAAATATATATATATACATATATAAATAGTTCAAGAATTCACAAAATTTTAAAGTCTCGTAAACTTATCATTCACACAAAGTTTCAAAAAAAAAAATAAAAAATGCTCTGTGCACTCATGACAAGCCAACATAAATATTATTGGCCCGGTATGACCGTAAACTACCATGTGGCCCGGTATGGCCTAAAACTACCATGACTACTACTGCATCTCCTAATTTTGTCAGTGCATAGTTTGATTCCTGATGAGTGACGAGATACCCCTACACTCAACTATATGAATACAAGCGTAGCATGCACAATCCGGTCAAACTCCGTAGACTAAGTGCCTACACGCCCCATGGAACACTTAAGGTTAATTATTCGTTGTCTTCCCAGACTTACTTGTAGTTGTCATGGTGTATGGTTAAGTAAGTCCGAGGTATATGATTTTTATAGCTTTTTATGTTTTTGCTGCTATGCTAATGAGCTGAAGGGTTGAAGAGACTAATTACTAACTCTAACTAATGAACTAAGTCTAAATTAACCTAGCGTCAGCATCTGTTCACACTTACCGTCCACACCCTAAACCGATGCAATTGTGGCTACCAAACACTAGTAATTGCTAGGATCACCATGCATAACGCATGTGCTCAAAGTGGTCGTACTGAGGCACTTAACTAGGAAAGAAGGGTTGAGAGAGAAAGTAGTAATAATAGATAATAAATGAAAAATAATAAATAACAGTAAATAAAATCCTAATTAGCCTATTCCATGCACTGCAAGGTTTATCCAAGAAGCTCATCTTTATTTCCGTACATAAGCTTGTGTTCAGGTACAATGTTTGCTCAAATAAAGATCCGTTCACTTTAGGACTCCTACTGCGTGCACATGGAAAATATTCTATCTCTAGAGTAATCAATCTGCCAGAGTTTCACTACTGTCTAGCCTCGGATTAGGAAATAAGGGAGAGCTGCCTCTTATTTATAGATATGACGGTGCACCACGATATCGCGAGGGACAACGTGATATCGCATACACGATATTGTGAGGGATGCAATATTGCGACGATCGTGATATTGCATACGCGATATCGTGGCCCATGTGATATCGCATCCCATCATACCCCCATGACTAAATGAAAACTCATCCTTGAGTTCCTTACAATAATATCGGGAAGGTATGGGATTATTGACTCAGTGGAACTAATGGGATGAGATGTGAATGGATCATCATTACAAGACACAACAAAACTGGTATTCATGAGAACAAGGGTGAACACCTTATTACATTGACATGAAGCCTCAGTTGGCAGTTGAGAGAGAGAGAGAAGAAAGAAGAAGTCTTGCTGCTGCCAATGCCCATATTATGCCTTTCATTGTCCATCCGTAAGTGCACCATCAATCTTGCTCCTTGCATAGCTACTTTAGTGCTGCTCCATTCCAAGTGTTCCTTCCAGATCCCTTCCCTTGTTGCATGATTTTCATCTGCACACACAACACAATCTTATATTAGCAAGGGGAATTGAATCATCATGTAATTGATACCTTGCTTCGGTGTAAGTCCATTGCCTAGGTTGTGGTATGGCTAATACAGATATAGAGATATATTAATGATGACTACCGAAGGTGTAGGGGTTAGGAAAAAATCGAGGCTAGGAGAAAATCGAAAAAATCAGGCCCCATACCCCCATGACTAATTGCGAACCTCCGGTAGCATTAGAATGGAGAAAGAAAAGGAATAAGAAAGATAGATAAAGAGGCACAACTATGACATTGATGAAATGGATGTCAGGATGGAAATGAACAAAATAAAATAGATTGCAAAAAATGTTAGGGGAAAGAATTTAACTAGTGTCCCAAAGAGGAATGTTAGTGGGTCCTCCCCAAAGCAAGCTCATGCCCTTAATGCCTTGACAATCCCACATTCAAAGAGTCCACAGGCTCTAGGAATGGCATTTGGAACAAGCGTTAAAGTCATAACCACAAGAATTTACCTAAAAGAAGACAATGCTTCAACCAAAATATACACTAATGATACAACCGACAATGATGTGAAGAATGGAGAGAAGGATGGAGAGAAGAGAATGGAATGGAGTCTCAAGAACAAGGTGGTATAAAACCCCTTGTGTGTTTTATGATTAATGTGACTTGGCAAATCTCATTCCAACTCCAGCCTCAAACCAACCGCATCCAATGAATTCACATCAATGCATTCGGTCAATCCATCCCCTTGAAGTAACAAGAACACCTTCCCCAAGAGCCACCACCATTTCGACGAAACAAATGAGGAGAGAATGGGAAGCGAGAAGGGCCTTAGTTAGAGGAAACATTTTTTTTGTTCCATAACCAGTGCTTGTAGCCCAAGGGATTATTTTGTCTAAGGGGTATGCTTTGAATTCTCACTTTTCTCTCTCTCATTTTTTTTATTTTGTGTTTTTATGCGTGAGAATCACACCATGCAAAGACTTCTTATTTCTATTGTCTCAGCTTTTGATAATTGGGTAACATCAGAACGGTAAGAAAACTCAAGAAGAAAACATTCAGGCACCCAAGAGAATGGCCAACACAAAAGCATTAAGTTCCCTTGAAGTCACACCCTTTTCAAACCTTGAGTCCTTCTTTAGTTTGAGAAGTGCCCAGTCACTGGTTCGTTAAAGTTCTTATTAGAAAGAGACTATACATTTCCTAGCCAAGAGAGACCATAGAAACTGGTGGATGGATGGATGAAGTGAACTCATTGCCTACCATATCAAAAGAAACATACCTTAGTATCAACATCATAACTTAAATGTAAAAACCAAACATTAGCAATTAATAAAAAATAGTTCATACCATCATTCCGAACACTTATTGGGTGACAAACTTACAAGGTGGATCACACGTGCACACACACACACAAAATGAAAAAGTATAACAATGTTGTAAAACAAAAATAAGAAAAGTTAAAGAAATTTGTAAAACATAAACATGTAAAACAAAAACATGTAAGACAAAAATGTGTAAAACAAAAACGTGTAAAACAAAAACTTAAAACAACTGAGGGCCTCCAAGGATTAGCATAGGTGGCCATCTCCCCCATGACTGAATGGAAAGGGAGAGATTCAAAATAATGAACGTTTATTTGAATTTCATAAAAGTGCCCAACTTCTCCCAACTGATGTTCTTAGATTAAGGGGTGGAAGTTGGTGATGCCCATATTCCAATGTGTTTATGCCTTTGTTATTAGCATGAGTTGTTTCCTTAGTTTGTTCCATGCATATTGGGTTGCTCTTTCTAGTAGCTGTCAACCATGGGGTGTCTACTACTAGTGTGGTTTCTACATACATGCACCTTTGAATTTGTGTTTCTTGGACACACCAATTACATGGAAGAGATGCTGAACATTCTTCCATGTCATCATCCTCTAAGTCACTATATGTGATGCACGAAAATTTTTTCTTCTCGATCTTTCCATAAATGTTTATCTTAAATATTTGCAAGGAAAGATCATGGATCCCTAGGTACGCATCTACTATACTTAGCCATGGCCTTCCCATTATAATTGGGAAGCCCCCGTTATTACTGTTAACTTCAATCATTAGGAAGTCAGCTGGGTAGGACCAACCACACACAGTGGTAACTATGTCCTCCACCAATCCCAAGGGAATGGTGATGGACTGGTCTGCCAGCTCTAGTTTGATGTTACTCTTCTTAAGTTGGAGTAGGTTCTAGGCTTGGTACATCTGTCGTGAAATTAGGTTGACTCTAGAACCTGAGTCACGAAGAGCCTTATGTGGTTTGTTCTCAATGATTTGTAAATAGATTAAGAGGCTTTTAGGATAGTTAGTTTCTTGGGAAGGTGACCTACCTTGATCCAGTTGGTTACGGTATGCGTTAACATAATCGTATGCGTACAACTCTATTGGACTGAAGAGTGCTCCAAAGTTTTAGATGGTGGAGGAGTGTACATAGGCTCAACCGCTTGTTGTTGCGAGAGTTTGTCTAGGCTTTTGGTTTTGAAGAAAGGTCTTTTCTTTTTACAGCTATCAGAACTAGTAGTAGGTTGAATATTTACAACTCTTGCAGTGTTACGTTGCTGCGGTTGAGTGTGGAGGTCCCCTTGCATTGTTGGAGTAGGAGGTGTTATGGGAACTACTGGTGGAAGAGGTGCGGATGAAGTTGGAGGATGGTAGGTATGTGGGATGCCTCCCGGAGGAGAAGGAGTCCTCCTAAAGTACTTCCGAACTCGGTAGTGACACTGGGGAGTTGTGTGACCCATATAGTCACTTGGAGAAACTAGTTTCTACACATAATAGCCATAAGGATCAGGTTGCCGGTAAGGGTACTGTTATGTTGGTGGTGACATCCCCCATGACTATGGGTATTGCCACTATTAATGCTATTCGATGGGTTGTGGTAGAGTTCCACTTGGATAGTACATTAGTGATTGGTGAAACTACCTTGGATTACCTTGAGGATAAGGTAACCTTCAAGGTGTTTGCCATTGGCTAAGTCTCAGATTAAGTGCATACACCTCAGACTCCTATAAATGTGAGATGATTGGACAACATCCCTTAGGATGATCATAATGGTAGATCTCACATCCACTGTCATCGTCTGTGTCTCTGAATCCACAACTTCATCGGAGATAGTAATTTTCCCCTTACTCTTGTTATGTGCAGGGCTTAAATTTCTCCGCTTTGTCTTATCTTTGTCACTACTTCATTCCTCCTTAGACTCTTCTACAATTTTCAAGACACTTTCAAGTCTGGAGTCTAAGGAATCCCACAATTGATCCATTTTAGCTGATACTTCTGTTGTTAGTGTTTGAATCGGCAAGGTTTTTCTGTTCACTAACTCTTCGAGTGATGACTCATCCTCTTCATTACAAAATTTCACAGCAGGTCATGGGATTGATGCCCGCGGCTAAAACGAAGGGCACATAGAAATATGTTATAAACTAGAATTTTATAAATGTACTTCGGATGATCATTTAGTTGCCTAAGGTGTACTTTAAATTCTTGAAGTTGGTGGTGGTGTTGCGTGTGTTGCGGTATACTTTAAATTTTCTTGAAGTTGGTGGTGGCGTTGCGTGTATTGCGGTATTCAAGCTTATGAGCGATGTTTTTGAATGATCATTATACTAATGCTAAGTTCAATATGTGAAATTTTGTAAAATAGATAGCTTCACTGCCAGATTTGGCATCAAACTGATGCTATGATTACTTCACTTTTGACTGCCTTATCGTACACACGTTGGAAAATAGTTCTCTTCACAAGCACATCTAGGATCAAACTGATGCCATAATGGTGGTTTTATAAGGTATGTTGTGATTTATGTGTTGCTATAGCTTTTAGGCTTCAGCTTGCAATTCAGCTACTAGGACATAGTTACAAATCTCTGCAATTTGTTCGTGTTTGCAGGTTTTCAAGAAGTCACTGAAAATGGGTATGTCTGGTTGGGCCAGCAAGTTTTGGAGATGTCATAGCAGCTCCATAACATCTAACAATGAGGACCATGGGCAGCCTTCAACGAGTGGAACTGCCACTGAACATGCTTCAACTAGTGGAACTGACTTTACTTCAAGTGCTACGCATCCTGTATCGTCACTCTAACGATTTAACGTGAGAGAGCTGTGCGACGAATTTTTGATAAATTTCAGAGATGCAGAGGTGAGTTTCTACGTTTAATTTAATATTTTGAAAACTAATAACTACTGCGTATGTTAGTGTTGATATACAATGTGTTGATATACAATGTGTAACTTTTTTAGGACGCGTAGCAAGCAGAAATCACAGGACAGATATGGCCAAACGGAGAGAGAAGAATTTGGTCAAGGCTTGCATGTTTGCCAGTTTTGCAACAGTTGTTCATATCGGAAAGCCAGATTCCCATGTCCTGCTATTTTTTTTAGTATTATTATTATTGGTGGTTAAATAAGTTCAGCTATTTTTGTGTAATTTCAATTATTGTCTGTGTGTTACACTATTACCATCTCTTAGGAGACATATGAGTTATTTTTTTAATATTTTAATGCAGGCACCATATTTCCCTAAAGGAGAAAATGATGCAAGCAAGGTTACTTATATGATCTTAGAGATATCCCAAGATCTCTTCAGCTTGCGGTGAGTGTCCTTTCTGTGGGCACCACATTAGAAAATTGGCCTCACATTGATCCTCAGATGATGAAAGAATGTTTGGAAGCATTCCGTGAGATGTGTTATTTCATGCTCAACAAGAGTTCGGCTGAATTAGTGTAAAGCAAAGCATAATCAAATAAAATTAAAACTCATAAAATAAAGCAAAACATAATGAAATAAAATGAAAACTCTCTGTGCACAATCCCCACCTATCAGCGGTGCGGGCCCACAATGGGCCACAAAGGCCCACACCTCACGTCGCTCTGCCAGTACACATGCCTCTAGTGACGTGAGCATCCGGTGCCTCACCAGCACTACCACCACCACTGGGGCAATTCATAGAGAGCCATGGTAGACACAAAGAGAAGGAGCAGCAGTGCAAGGCTAAACATGGACATGGTGAAGCTCCATTTTCCACCCTTGTTGTGCTGCACCCACACCATGAATGTGATATATAACTAAGCTCTCACCTGTATCCGTTGGATTCCACTTCTGCGAAATAGTGGGCTGGACTATGATCCTAAAATAACGCAAGTAGCTCTATTTATACACGACGGCACCTCGGTTCGCAGTAAGGACGCGAAATTAACTGTGGTAAACGCGTAGATGAAAATTGAAAGAGCAGTAAATGATGCAGCACCGAAGCTCCATGATGATGTATGTTTTCTGCATTTTTATTTGAGGAATTGCAGAGATGCACTGGGTGTTAACTTGGGGAGTTATTATTGCGTGCGTGCAGCAGGCCTTGGCCGATTTGATATAAGGCATCGTCTGGCCTGGCCTGCGAGAAACGGTATTTGAAGTTGTAACCAAAGCTCTGATGTTGTTGTACATACATTCAATTCTTTCATCTGCTTCCAGCAAATAAGTTGCAAGTCATCTGCTTCACGATCGTTGAGAGCCTCATCGAAGAAGAAGCCATTAAGGTGTGATGGTTCTGTGAGAGAGTGTTTTTGGGTTTTGTCTTGAAATGATAAGTGAGATTTACTTGTGTAGAGGGCAGGCTGTGTGTTGGTCTGAGAAGGAATAAGTGAGGAAAAAGTCTGGGTGCAATGTGTGCGGCCACGCAAAGCACAAAGAAAAAGATGACAAAGGCCCAGGGCCATGGCATCACTGCGATTGCACATGCGCCTGCGCCTCCTTTGATGAGCGCTCAGAAATTGTCTTGTCTTGGAGTTCTCTGTGGGCAGCGGGCAGCTCATAAAGATTTTAGACACTTCATTAAAATGTCCCAAGCAAAAAACATGTAACCGTCTCTCCCTCCGCACAGGAGGCAATAGCCAGCCAGGAAGAGCTAGTGGGACATCGGTTTGTTTTTCCCTAAGTGGCTGCGGGCAGCTTTCCCTCACCGGTGACTACGGCAGCGGGTGGCAGGTTTTGGGTGTGCCCCAACTCTCTGTCTACGAGGCGGTGCGTCCATCAGCAGCAACGGAGACGTGGACGGAGGTGAAAATAGAAGAGGCTCGATGTCAGCCTGACAGCAACTCGGGCAGGGCCTCTTCGGGCATGGTTGGAGATGAATAAGTGGCAGACTGTGGGCCGCACATACGTCGTGCAAGGCAGCAAATGACAGATGCACGATGCCAGACATGTCTATCAGCAACGGTGGACGTCAGTAACGGACAACGTTTTTTTTCTCTGTTTTTTCTCTCTTTCAGCAGGCAGAAGTCTTTCTCTACTCATAAACAAAAACCCTGCAGAGAAACGTTGCTGTGTAATTGACTTGGAAAGACTCAAGGCAAAGCATTTCGTCGGCCATGTCATGGTCACCGAGAGCGCGAGCCAGCAACACCGTAGTAGGCGTTGAGCGCCTTGCTGACGCTCTCTTGGTTTCACCTGTCCCTGAACTCGGTCAGTCCGCTGGCCTAGGAATGGAGCTTCCACCAGTCGCCTCTTGTTTCGCGCCCTCATCCACGCTTCGATCCTGTTGTGATCTACGGCTAGAATGTTGGATCTGCATCTGCGCAGAACTCGAGCCCTCCTGCTGCTCTGTGTGCACTGTTTTCTGTGTGCACTGTTTTCAGGCATTATCTGTGTTATTTACAAGAATGCAAAGGACGTAACCTTTGATAACGCATTAGGGTTATGCACATTGCGTTAGTGTTATGCACAAAGTTGCGTTACCAAAATGGCCTGTATCGAATTTTAGTTACACGTCAGCGTTATTCACAAAGTTGCGTTACCGAAATGGCCTGTTTGCAATTTTAGTTACACGTCAGCGTTATTTACAAAGTTGCGTTACCGAAATGGGCCGTGACAAAGTCAACGCTGGTGAGCGCACAAAATATTAGCATTATTTTTTTGTCAGTCTTTTGTTCATTGTTAATGTCATGAAGATAATTGGTTGATTGTCTCATAGACTTAGTTTTATTGGTAGAAAATCTATTCAAGTTACCAGCATTCCATTTCCCTTAGGGGCTATTACTTACTATTATGCGCAGTTACATACTTATGAAACATTTAATATTTTCTGCTTTTCTTTCATGGTCATCTTGCTTTCATGTTGGTGGGTTTGATGTGCAGGTTTCAACCAAAGGAGAATAGGCAAAAGGTAAGGCAGCAGCAAAAGAAGGGGATAGAAAATCAAAATAGATAAAACTTTACCGAGAATAAGATGCAAGGATTTATTTATTTATTGTTTGTGGTTTTGGGGTTTGGGGATAAAAAGAAAGTTCCAAGAACCAGTTTTGGGGGTGCTACTAGAATGGGGAGCTCTACCAATGGTTCTCAACAAATGAGAGAAGGAATGACATAAACTTGTTGGAGGAGGTGTGCTTCTTGGAGGCACAGGCAAACAAGCTTGCGCAAGAGACTATCCATCTGGTAGATAAGATAAGATCCAAAGCTCTATATTGAATTAAGTCTTTTGTTGCAACCTTTTGATTTGTTATTCTAAGAGCTGTGAGCTATAGTCTTTGTTGCATGTTTACTCATTGGTAGTTAAGAGAAACAATTTAATTAGAAAGTCTTTTTTTTTATTAAAAATTTATACTTGATACACTTAGTTTAAGACCCTTTTTAATGAATAGTTACTTTTATTTAATATTTCTTGCCAAGTTGTTAATTTATTTTCCAAAATTTACTTTGCGAATGACCTTGGATTCATTTCAGAAGCCTCATACACTGTTTTGGCAATTTGTTATTGTTATCGTTGAGTCACTAAATTTAATTTTAAAACTCTACTATTTTAAAATTATTAGCATTATTAAATATAATGGTTTGTGTATGTTAAATTGTTTTGGGTAGGAGAGGTGCCTTAGGCAATAGTCTCATAAAATGAATTTTCCGTCTGTGACTCATATTTACAAATCAACTTATTATATATTATATATAACTAAGCTCTCATCTGTAGAAATAGTGGGCCAAAGTTTATGCTCTCACCCTTGACCCACTATTCCGTGCCAGGCTGATTCTCTGTAGCGGGCATCATAATATATGTTTTAATAAACATTACGTTTCTGCTTAACACTAGCCTGCAAAACAACACGTCATGGGATTGATTCCCGCTGCGGCTAAAACGAAGGGCACATAGAAATATGTTATAATCATAAATTAGAATTTTATAAATGTACTTCGGATGACCATTTAGTTGCATAAGGTGTACTTTAAATTTTCTTGAAGTTGGTCGTGGCGTTGCGTGTGTTGCCGTATTCAAGCTTATGAGAAATGTTTTTGAATAATCATTGTACTAATTGTACATTCAATATGTTAGAAATAGTGTGAATATGTGCTCCTTGCTCCTCTATCAATGTTTACTTTGATGTTAAGTAGAATATAGTAGTAGCTTTTATTTAGATGTTGTGATGTTTACCTTTCATGTATTATGAGATATACCATATTTGTATGAAGAAAAAGGCCTTAGAGGGTTAGGGATTGAGTAACCCCTATTTTTTTAATAATTTTTTCTCTTTTAATATCTCTTTTATGGCCTTCCCTTGGAAATACCTAAAAGGGAGCCAGATGGTTGTTGGAGGTCCCTATGCAAGTGTTACATATGTTTCCAAGAATGAATAAAAACCTTATCAAGTTAAATCTCCTTGATCATGTATTATCTTTAACAGCAAGTAAGTAGTTTCGGTTATATTTTAGATTTTGCATTAGGAATTTTATAAAAAGAAATCTTTTTAACATAAAAATTAAAGCAAATTACATGAAGAAGCTTCGCATGAGAAAAGTACCTTGAACTGGGTTGCACATATTTGGAGTTTCTTTTCGAAGTATTATGCGTCTTCGATAGAGTGAACAAACCTATGGACATGTGCATGTTCATGAATTTGGTGACATAGTAATGCCACACAAGATAAGGAACACGGGCCCTACTGAAACACCACAAAATTCGGAGCTTAGTACTCATCCGACGCCAAGCAGGTCCCTGAGACCCGCAGACGACCTCGGCTACATGAGTTGTCATACATGGCACTTTCGGAGCTCGAAATTCTGGGTTTTACTAAATATTTTGTGCCAGCGTATACGCCCTAGTTCACTCCTGCAGCATATACGCCCAACACCCCCGCGTATACATCCAACGTCTACGCCCGACTCTCTGGCGTGCACGCCCAGGTACTGCAGATGCGCACGCTTGACAACAAGACTTCCAATGATAGCATGAAGATAACATCGAAGAGCAAGGATTGAAGCAAGTGGCAGCCTTCAGCGTATACACCCAGCATCCACCAGCGTATACACCCAGCATCCACCAGTGTATATGCCCAGCATCCATCAGCGTATACGCCTAGCATCCATCAGCGTATACGCCCAGCACAGCACCCAGTTCACATGCCCAGCTCATTCAGCATATACGCCCAGCGTACACGCTGACCTGATATGGCGTATACACCCGGCAGATGTAATATTTTGTACATTTGTAAATTGTATGCACCCAGTCAACGTGCCACGTGTCTCCCATCCCGAGTCTAGTGTAACAACCGGTATAAAACCCCCATTTTTCCACTTCATTCAGACGGTTGGCAAAATCCGGGAGCACACCAGAGAACATTTACACTGCGCAAAAGAGCAGAAAACCTTCTTACGCTGGGAAGCCCTGCACGTTGCAGATCTAGTCTCTTACGCTCCGCTCGCCCTGCAAACCGACCGAGTCATCCCTGTGTACGCTAGGGCTTTTCGTCCGCCTTGTGTTCCCACACAACTGCGTTAGACCGATGCGCTGTACTTTGACTCTGTAATACCATTGTTTCATTTGCTGCATAAGTTCTTTTACAGTTCTACGTCAATTTGGCCCATGCATCGTTTACGCCTGTTCACGCTCGCGCTCCATTTACATCTGTTTTGCGCTTTGTTTACGCTTGCACGCCGTTTACGCATAACCCATCGTATAGCATTTTGCGTACGCGCAGGAAAATCCTTGTCTGATCCGCGTGCGGACCACCCAAGGTACTCTGCCTCCGTTGCATTCCAGCTCGCCCTCAGGCGAAGGCAGGGTCTTCTGTACCCGTCTCACGATCCCATGGCCTCTGTTTTCCCTTCCAGCCGGAGATTGACGATTTCAGGCGGTACAAAAATTGGCGCTAGAAGGAGGGCTTCCTTAAAACCCTTACCCACAACTCCCAGCGTATACGCTATTAAGCGTCTACGCCGCTAACGGTACGCTACCCCAACTTCCCCAGCTTTTACGTTGTCCGGTCCAAAAACCCAACCCGCAATTGTCCAGCGTATACGTTGCACATCGTTTACGTTCTTAAAAACCTGCTCTCCTACATCTTTGTTTTATGTTCATCTGTTTTACGCTCTACTATTAATGCTACAACCTGTTTTACGCGCCTGTCTTACGCCGGAGTCAGCCTTTACGCTGAGCCCGTTCCATACTATGCACTGTTTACGCTGTGAACTTTACGCTGCAAACTGTTTATGCTGCAACCCATTGTACGCTTGCCTGTTTTGCGCTATCTTCTGTTTTATGCTCTAGCCTGTTTTACGCTAAGCTTGTGTTTACGCTGAGTTTGTCACGTTTGTCTGTTTTACGCTAAACACCAGTTTTACGCTAAGTGGTCCTTTACGCTGCAACTTATCTTACATTCTTGTGTTACACTGATCACCTCTTTTACGCTGTACGCTGCTCCCTGTCTTACGCTGTTATTTTACGCCGTCTCACTTTACACTGACCCATCCTGCGCCTTATACGCTTTCCAGCGTCTATGCTGCCCATATACGCTATATACACTGCACACGTTGTATACGCTAATACCATACGCTGTCCTTTGAAGCGTATACACTGCACGCCACATTATAGAGAAACTCTGCCTTTCCAGACTTACTCCTATCCGTGACATAGCATCATGAACCCTGTTAACAACACCGCTGTCCCTGCTCACACCACCACCACCATGGACCTCACTACCGTCTAATAGCCTGTACCACAACACTTGGGAGCGCAACCCACAATGGGGCCCCGACGGTCTCTAAGGCTGCAAGGGAGGAACCCAGCCTCTAACATCATTACCCAAGACCAGTACAACTTTATCTGTATTAAGATACAAGCTGACCTGGCTGTTGATCAAGCTAAACTGGAGGTGAAGAGGCAGTTTGAGCTATATTATAGGGGGGGACGAGAGTTCATCCCTTCCTCGTACGACGTAATTCCCGTTCCTGAACAATATTCGGAACTCATCGCATAACTCCTTCAAAGGAACAATTCGTTGGACCAGCCCGCACTGGAGCCCCAACCAGAGGATGAGGATGGATTTGCCGCTCAATCCGAGCAAGGAGAGTCGTACCATACCTTAAGCCCTCAAGCACAAGTCAACCCCATCTACCATCCTGGCATAGGGGAACTCATGCCCTTGAAACACCTTAGATTCGTCCAGGCTCAACAGCCACCGCCAGAAATAGTAGCATTAGTCCATGTCCCTCTCCCGAGTGATCCCCAACCCAACACCTTCCCACTCACGGTCATCCCTACTGTAGCAGCGGGCCCATCCTCACAAATGCCGCCACCTTTCGATAACCTGGGGGCAACACTTCCACCAAGGGTGATAGGGATGCCACACATGATTCCAGCATCCACATCCGCCCACTTCATACCACACGTCCAAGCACATACAGTTCCCCAAACAACCGTGACCCAACAGGGAGTCCCCGCCCATAACGTGGCAGGGCAATGGCCGGCAAGAGGAACGCCGCTGCACCACGTCCCCCATCACCACGCACCACCCCACACAGTCCCACCAGCAAATGTGCCCCAAGCACAACCCCAGCTGCAGCAACAACAACAACAACATTTTCCCTACAACGTGTCATCCTTAGCACCGCCCACTGTGAATTTTCCGCAAGCCCAACCACCAACCGTGCAACTTTCAGCCCTTCAACCTAACACCCAACAATCTAGCTTGTACAGTATACTGCAACCCCAAGCCGTTGCGTCACCGAGTGCCCAAGACTGGGCGGACACCGAAAAGATAATGCAAGAGCTTACTGAATAGGTAAAATGCCTCAAAATGGCCATTGAGGGAGAGTTAAAGGTAGTGGAATTCTACAACGATGACCCTATCAGCTCTTCGGTCCCACCTCTAACCTTACCTAAAGGTGTCCCCTTGCCCACATTAACCAAGTACAACGGGGAGACCGATCCCAACGCGCACCTTATAACATTCTGGCTAGAATGTGCGCTGCTCCAAGCTTGGCCCTACTCCATCCTCCGAGTATTTCCCATGTCTCTCGTAGGGAGAGCACTTGATTAGTATTGGGCCCTACTTAGGAACTCTATTTTCTCTTTGGACGATCTTTTACGCCAGTTTGTGACCCGGTTCAAGTACAACTTGAAACCTGAGGCCACACTGGACAGCCTCATGCAGATCAAGCAAGCACCGCTTGAACCTGCGCAAAAGTTTATTCAGAGATGGAGTGCGGCTGTCAACGAGCTGCACGAACCAATCTCTCCAACCTATTTGCTCACAATTCTGAAGGGGGCTGTTAATGATTTCTTTAAGTCCAAACTTTATTACCTCAATGCACGTGATGTGAATCAGGCATTTTTACAGTTCAGAAACATAGAGGAAGCGGCTCAAAACAGCCACGACCCTGCATACTTGGCCTTCAAAAATTAACATAATAAAAAGGATAAAGAGAAGGCCAAGACAACTATAGCAGCAATAGCAGGAACCTAGCAAACGAACACCACACATCAACAAAGACTGCCCGCAACCACCACTAACTACTATCAGCCCGCTCCCACAACAATCCCAGAGTCATCATCATAGAACCCGACGAACCGTGCGCTTAATTTCAAGAGGAAGGAACCCTCTCAGTACACGCCTTTACCGATGAAACCGTCCCAGCTCTTTGACCAACTCTTAAAGGCTGGGTTGATGCAACATAAGCAATTATCCCCTGCAGCCATCCAAAGGCACGAACGATTTTGCCAACTCATATAGAACCCGAGCCTAGCAACGTCGGATGAGCTGCCCGTGCCCAAAGGATTTAGGATGGATCGCTTCTACAACTACCATCAACGCAACGGGCACGGAACGGATTACTGCTTCACCCTGAAACAGGATATCTAGCGGATGATTGATGATGGCAAAATCACTTTTGACGGGGCTAACCCCATCCAACCGCAAAATCAAACCATGGGGGTGTACAAAGACCCCCTGAATACTAAAGAGGTAGCGTACGTAATTGACGCAATCTATTGTGACGATGATTTTGACACACCCCGCATCAACACCATCTACCTCGAAAATAAGCGGGAAACACTTGGCAAGTTGTTCGTGGTTCAGATTCCTCCTGCTGCGTTCGCACCTGCATCTCAACCATCCCACGCCCCGCAGTGGCCATACGTAGTCCGAGTGCCCCCGGCCGTGCCCACCCCCAACATCACGACGCGCAAAAAACCATACGTGGTGCGCATCCCTCTGGTCAATCCCGTGGATACACCAACCCCTCATGCTCGGCCTACCCCTTTCGTAGTCCGAGTGCCACCCGCTGTTGCAACGGTGGAGGTCCAACCTCCACCAAGACCAACCCCGTACATCATCAGGATACTTGGACAGATTCCTACCCAATCATATCCCACTGTCCACCCGCAACTCCGTCTGGCTCCATACGTAGTAAAGGTCCCAGGGCAATCCCAGGCTCCGAGGCCAATTCCACCTCCGCGTAACACACGAGAACGCCTAGCAAACAGGCTTACACATGAGCGCATGGAGAAGGAATGCCAATGGCTAGCCATGGGGCCACCCAAACCAACTCCACTTAACTCTATGCCCATGTCATCATCCAACGATCGATCGAACACGGAAAGCAATGGTGAGTCATCCGAAACACAAGAACCGTATAAAATGGTAGGTCCTAACAATAACGACAAGCCACCAAAATGTGAAATAAAACTATTGGGTCCAATGGACCCAGTCACTGCTAATAAAAATGTCCCTGACAGTAGAGATTTTGCAACGGCCCTAACACAAGTTACTCAAGCCCTAAAACAGAAAAACACCTCGTTAAGCTTGTATGACTTGGTACTAACGTCCCAGACTCATCAAGAAGCTCTAGTACGCATGCTCACGTCAATCCCAGTTAGCGAGAACTTGCCTCTGAGTGAATCGGCCATTCATGCCATAATGTATCCATCTCACGGTGCTGTTCCTAAGCCCTTGAGCTTCCATGATGAGAACATCAAAGTAGACAAGCAGACAGGAGAGACAACAACAATCCCTATGTTCATAACTATACATGTAAACCAATTCAAAATACATAGGGTACATGTAGATGATGGGGCAGCTACCAACGTCATACCATATCCTATCATTGAACAATTGGGGCTCACCGACTTGATCAAACCCACCATAATGACATGCTTAAAGTCCTTCAGCGGGTCATGCGTATTAGTCAAAGGCACAATAACCCTAGACTTTGTAGCAAGAGACTAGTTCCCCACATCCGCTGACTTCCTCGTCATCGATGAAATGCCAGGATTCAACCTAATATTAGGAAGACCCTGGTTGGCCCAACTGAGAGCTGTGTCCTCCCCTATACATCAGGAGATTCGCCTATCCTACGAGGGTGGTAAAATCTTCATACATGGGGAAGCAGCCTCTCCCCTCATTTCATCGCACACAGACGAGGACTGAGGCTCCGAGGTTGAACTCGACAAGCATGGTCAAAAGGACTCAAACAAAATGCAACTATTGGGTAGTGAACCTTCGAATACGGGACAAGAGCCTAAAGCCGAAATACCTGCGTTTAACACTGTACATGCGTCACCTCATGAAAAAACCAACACAAAAACAATGACCGACATCGAAGCACCTAAAAGTATCGATACCGAAAACATTCTAATGGATGTCTCCTAGATTGAATTGCCATTCAATGTGATCAGCGAAGGAGACGAAGAATACAAAATCATACTGGTCGATACACTCTCTGACAAAAAAATGAAGAAAATCAAGAAACATAAAATGAAATGCTACAACGTTCGAAACGACGTTAAACTACGAATAGTCCGAAACGACGTTAAACTATAACTCGTCCGAAATGATGCTAAACTACGATAAAACCCAAAAAACACAAAGAAATAATAATAAATAGCAAAAACAAAATTTTTTTAAATTTACAACACTCCTTGTCCAGAAAGACGTTAAACTATCATGTCCGCGATGACATAAAACTAGCCACGATCAGAAATGGTTAGTTAACTACGAAATATCCGCCATGACATATTACTCGTCCGCACTAGGGCCCGAAACGGCCTTAAACTATGCATTGGGGCCCGAAATGGCCTTAAACTAGTGCAAATCTTGTTCTCCTATTTACATATCGTTTATCATTACTTCTGTGCATTGCATTTAAACAGAAAAGCGAACCCAAAAATACTTTAGTATCATGTCGTGTGTGCAAACAACTTAAAAACCAACAGAAAAATATTCATTCATGCAATGTTGTACAAATAGTGCCTGTTTTCTTCAACATTTTCCAATTACAATACCCGTATCAATTTAAATTAGCAAAAAACCACCAAAAAAAATTACAAAAACACTAAGCATCCGTGACAGGAGGATCATCTCCTTTAGAGCCACCAGTGTCAGGGGCCCCTGCTCCACTGGGGCTAGCCTCGTGAGTATCATCGCCACCCTCGTGTTGAGAACACCAAAAACAAACAACCAACAAAAAAATAAGCAGATGTTAAACATTTTAAACATTATCCAATAAATTAACTTCATAAAGACAAAACGTTTACCATAGGGGATCCCCCTAAGCTAAACTCCAGTCGACGAAGGATTTCTTCCTCTGCAACGCTGGCCCAATCTGTTCCGTCCAGGCCTAAGTCAACATCAGCGAAAGTCTTGCCTTTGTCAACAACCAACCAGGTAGGATGTTTCAGAGGAAATTCACCTACCGACACCTCCCCAGAAGCAGTTGTGATGACCCTCTTAGGCGATTCCATTTCCACAATTGTGTTTTGGGCAAAGGTATCGAAGGTGAAACGCAAACCCAAACCCTCCACAAACATCTCCAGTTGCCGCTTTTCAATAGATACCTCTTTCAGCGACTTCTTGTACTGATGTTTATGGTTCTTCTCATCCTAACCCCACTTGTGAACCCTGGAAGCAAAAGCCTTCCAATCTTGACACTTAAGGTTCAGGAGATCAATTTTAGCTTTGCATTCTACCATTCTCCGAGTCAGTGACGCATGACGGTTCAGAAGGTTCCAATACCTGGTGTACGTAATCTCTGAGGTTCGCCAAGAACGATCACCACTTAGTCTAGCAGCGGCAAACTCGTATCGAGCCTTTAAATTGTCACGCTCCTCTGTTACGGCAGAGACTTCCTTTTCGTTTGCCTGTACTTATAGCCACAACTGTTCAACAGAATGCCTACAAGTCCACAACGACATGGCATTGTGTGCAAGGCTTTCTGCAATCCCTTCATAAATAGGCCTTGGCACCTGTTCTACTTCTGGGGAGAGTGTAGTTAGGCTTTCCGTACTGATGCCCTCAGAGGGATCCCATCTTAGTTTAGCGCCTACCCATGCAGAGAACATAAACATTAAAATGGTACACGTAAGACACGAAGCTCCTAATCTTTGAATGATTCATACCTATATCAGGATGGACTTCCTGGAGATGTTCAACGACCTCTTCCGCGATCCCATCCACAAAATTTGACTTATTTGACATCTCTGACCAAATAAGCGGCTGACGGGTACGGGAAGAACTAACCTCAGTGGTCCCCTCAGGGGGAACCGTCTTCATGGGAACGTCCAACCGTACCGTCCTGGTACTGCTGCCTTCATCTAAGCCAAAAACACGAAAATAAATAAAAAAAAAAGGTAGGAGCCACAATTAATATAATAAAAACCAACTAAAAGCAAAGACATACCCTGATCCTTGTCACCTTCTGGGGGATCACCCAAATCCAAGTCACCCTTGAGGAAGCTACTGAACATTTGGTTGATAGCATCCGGGTCATCTAAAGGTTCAGGGTCAGTAGTCCTCTCTGTTAATAGCTTCGTTCCCCCGCCTTGGCTCTTCTTCGGGCTTTCCTCCTCAGTGTTTTTCTCGGTACGCGTATCCTCCTCCTCTCTGATGGTTTCTAAGGCCTGTTTCCTCACTGCCCCAAACCGAAAACGGCAACAACACATAAGCAATTGCGGTAAGGGTTATAAATAAACGAAAGCGATACAATAACAAGCAGATGCGCTTCACTTACCAGGTATCTTGAAGCATAACCGCTTCACGTGTGGCTGGTTTATCTCGGCAACTTCCTCCGTGGTGCGTTCGGGTCTTTTCAACCTTGACTTGGCTTTGCCAATGGTTTCCTTAATGACCCGCTCAGCCCGCCTGGTGGTTAGAGGTACATCATCTGGCTCTAACCCCAGACTGTCCCATGTGTGGATGGAACTGCCAGATGATCCTCCTGTGGTAACATACACAGACTCATCGATACCTTCTGGGGCATCCTGGGACTTGGCGGTCGCGTACAAGTGTTTGACCCATGGGCGGGATAGTTGACCCCGATCCCGTAGGACAAACTTGTTGTTCGCACGTACCACAAGAAACTTGGCAAAATGGCAAAGATAGCCGGTGAAGAAGGCAAAAGTGAAGTGCGATTGTGCTTCGATATTCGAGCGCAACCGCACTATCTCCTTATGCATGCCCGCCAACAAAAACTGAGCCCAGTTGTACCGCAAGCCAGTTTCCAAAATAGTCCGCATGATGCATACCGCCTCCACCCCAAAACTCTGCACCTGAGAAAGGGTTTTGGGAAACACTCGTGCTCGAAATAGTGGATACAGTTCGTTCACCTCAACAACCTTTGCCTTTCCCTGCATTGGGAACCCCTTGGTGCTTTTCGTCATGCCAAGCCAAGACTCCAGTTCACGGATCGTTTGGAGCTCTTTGTGAGACCTGTCCAACACTACAGGTAGGCCATCTGCCGGCATGCCAAACAAGTTAGAAAAGAATACAGGCGACAGATGAAACACCACCTTGACACCCTTAATCTGGGTGTTGTACTGAGAGACAGACTCATTGAAAGAGTCCACGATCCCTATCATTTCCCCAATTGAGACATTAGGGCTTGGCATCATAAAAAGTTCTAGGAGGCCTGCATCATCCAAGCAACGGGTGAGGGAGGGCGGAGCACGCTTATGTAGCCACTTCTGCGCTTTTGCTACCTCCCCGAACTTCATTGACAAAGTTGTCTCAGTTTGGCCTGTTGTCACGGGATCCCCACCGGAAGGTACATCAACTGTTAAAGCAAGTTAAAATGACCACATCAACCTCCTGATCCCAAAAAAGTTGAAAAAATCCACTAACGCATTTAATACATGCTATTACTCACCATTAGTGGCAGATCTGGAAGTGCTGCCAAAGCTATGAGGAAAGACTAGCCCCTGATATGTCTAGTCTTCATGGAGCCATCCACGAGCCTTACACATTGCAAAGGCCCTAGAAAACTGGTTATGGAAACGGACCATTGAACCCTTCGTCTGAGGCAGTACGGCCCCGGGAAGAGTGGGGCCCGTCATAAAGGCCTCCAGAGTGATGCGAGCGAGGGCTATCCCTTCATCCTCAATCAGAGTCCCATCTGGGTTGGTCTTTGGCCTGCAAATAAACGCATGTTAAAACAAAAAACTAACATCAAACGATGAACGATGAAGCAATAAAGTCAAATGGTCTCACCTGGTTACCCTGTACACCGTGCCAGGAGGGTTCTAGAATAGGGTGTGTGCACGGGCAGCTATAAACAATGTATTGTTGATGTAATCCAACCCTGGTGGTAGCAATGCCCACACACGCGTTAACGGGTGGGTTGACTTGGGCCCCTGGGTAGTGCCATCCTCGTCAACAAACGGCCCCTCGTTAATGTCTTCCATGAAGACCACGACACCTTCAGTGGCCCCCGGCAGTATTGCATCAACCACACTCCGTGCGGTCACTTCGTCAAAATACGACCACATAGCCACTTGAAAATTGGTTAACAAGAAAGCCAGAAATTCACTAGCACCTTCCCTGAACCAGACCCCCTTGCCATCCACGAATAGATTCGGGGGCAGATCGCCATCCTCAATGGGGCCAGCCCATGTCAGAACCCCGACGAGTTCAACCAAAATAAGAAAGCATTTGCTGTCCCTGCAACCAATCGCAATGTCATAAAACGACAATTTGCATCACAAATCGGCAAAAAATCAAAAAATCAACTAACTGTTTTTCGCTTAGCGTATACGCTGAACACAGTGTACACGCCAACCAAACTACAGCACGAAAATACAACTTACGCCCAGCGTATACGCTGTACACAGCGTATACGCCCGTGATTCATGCTTAGTGTATACGTTGAACTCAGCGTATACACCAAACAGACTTGGCACTTGGCACGATTCAAGCTTGGTGTATACGCTGAGCACAGAGCGTATACGCTGGGCGAACTTACACAGCGTATACACTACAAAACTCAGCGTCTACGCTGGAACCCGAACCCCTCATGTGCAGCGTATACGCTGAAGAAACCCTCAGCATATACGCCCGAATCTGCTGTCAATGTCAACAGAGAACCAGCACGCCGAAAAAACCAGGCGTGTACAGCGTATACGCTGTCGCAAAACACAATTTACGCTGGTACAAGCACATCTATAAGCTTCACAGTTATGCTGAATAACAAAAGTACACTAATAAAACAGATGACACCATCTACGCTGCACAGTTACGCCGGCGTATATGCTGAAAACCCTCGTAAACCCGCTACGCTCGGCGTATACGCCGGGATCATCTACGCTAGAAAGCATAAACAAAAATAGAAGCAAGGATCAAGGCTTACCTCTGGGACATCACGGACCACGCTGGCACCTTCGGCCTAGGCAGGCCCTGTAGCATGGCCTCCGTCTCCTCGGTGAAGGTTAAGGTAGGACCCTTCCTCCCCTGACCCTCCACTTCCTTGCCCTTGCCCATTTTAGAAAGTCTACGCTAGCGATCCGCGTTCACGTTGAATAACTGTACGCTGGCGTTAAGAATTTTAAGCCTCGGCGTCTACGCTGGGTTCAACCTTCGGCGTCTACGCTCAGGTTCTAGGTTACGCTTACGCTAGGGTATGGTGGTTTACGCTTACACTTTGGCAGTTGTACGCTTACGCTCACGCTCGCTCGGGTTACTCTCTACGCTGTCGCTTTCAAAACAGAAAACAAATGGACCCCCCTTCCCTTTATATAGCGCCCGATGACACTGACGCTGACGCCACCGCCGCTTACGCCGCCATTGCCTCGTTTTCACCTTTTTTGCCTTTTTTGCCTATTTTTCACCAAAATCTGTCCAAAACGATAAAATTTAAGTAAAAATTCATTAAAAAATAGGGATTATTATGTCCTGGTTCCTCCGCAGACCCCGTTTTACACGTTTACACTAGTTTAAATAGCCATTGGCCTGGTACGGCCTTAAACTGCCATTTCCCCATCCACCCATTGCCTGGTAAGGCATTAAACTGCCACCCATTGGCCCGGTATGGCCTTAAACT
>MNCI01012490.1:427404-507041 GCA_015680685.1 Gnetum montanum | reverse complement strand
ACGTACTTAGGGAAAACATGAAAGCATTCGCTTGGTCTTATACGGACATGCCTGGGCTAGATCCTAGAATTGTCCAACACAACATTATTTTGGACCCCAAACTGAGACCAATAAAACAAAAAGCACGAAAAGTTAGACCCGAGGTGGCATTGGCAGTTCACAATGAGATCACCAAGCTTTATCAAGCTAGTTTCATTCGGGTTGTTGATTACGCCGAATGGGTATCCAACATGGTCATCGTCCCGAAGAAAAACGAAAGAATTCGCTTATGCATCGACTTCCGAGATCTAAATGTAGCAACCATAAAAGATGACTTTCCCTTACCCAGCATCGATCAACTTGTTGACTCAACTACTGGACATGCCTTACTGTCTTTTATGGATGATTTTTCGGGATACAACCAGATACGCATCAACCCTGAACATCAACTTCGAACAACCTTCATGACCCCATGGGGAACTTTTTGTTACACAATGATGCCCTTTGGTCTCAAGAATGCTGGGGCCACTTATCAAAGAGCCATGACGTTTATCTTTAGTGATTATAGGTTACAATCACTCAATGACTATGTGGATGACATCGTGGTTAAGTCAAAAACAATCGAGCAACATGTACAAGACCTCGACCTAGTCTTAGAACGTTGTCTAAAATATGAGCTAAGGCTTAACCCAAAAAAATGCGTCTTCGGTGTCAAAACAGGCAAGATGCTCGAATTCATAGCCTCTGAAGCAGGGATACAAGAGGACCCCGATAAGGTCAAGGCCATTACCAACCTGAAACCACCCAGTAACATTACCGAACTTCGAGGTCTACAAGGTAGATTGCAGTTCATCAGGCGTTTCGTAGAAAAATTAACAGACAAACTAAAACCTATGAACCACCTGTTGCATAAAAATGTCCATTTTGAATGGACTCCGCAATGCCAGGAAGCCTTCAAAAATATCAAAACAGCACTTGCTCGACTGCCTACGGTCCACCCGCCCCAAAACAACAAACCGTTTTACATCTACCTTGCCACTTCAGAATCGTCCATAGCGTCTATGCTCTGCCAAAAACGAGATGACGGAACTGAAGTCCCTGTATACTACTTGAGCCATGCCTTAGTTGCCCATGAAAAGAAGTACAATGACGTGGAGAGGTCATGCTTAGCTTTGGTCTTTTCTTTAAGAAAATGGCGACATTACCTCTTCCATAATCAAGTTTACATAATCTGTAAGGACAATGTACTGAGAGCTATAACAGGAAACATATACGAAACGAGTCGAATAGCCCAATGGAAAGCCATGATAGCTGAGTTCGACCTGTACTACGTAGCACAATCATCAGTCAAAGGTCAAGCACTAGCGAATCAAATGGCCACATCACCAACGCATGACCAAGCAACCATAGAGCCTGAATTCCCGGATGAAAGTATAAGCACAATAGACACGATGCCTGATGACTACGATGCCATTTTAAACTTCGATGGAGCATCCACCTCTCGAGGAGGAAGTGCGGCCGCTGTCATTACTTATCCCTCCGGGGAGATCCGACCCTTTACCTATCGCTTCAATTTTCACTGTACTAACAACATAGCAGAGTACGAAGGTCTCCTTAGAGGTCTCGCGACAGCACTGGCTTCAGATATCACACGGCTCATAGTCAGAGGGGATTCACAAGTGGTTGTAAACTAAGTTACAGACATTTACACATGCAAAGCCCAACATTTACAACCATACTGTGACTTGGCAAAACATTTAATGAAATAATTTGAAAACATTGATGTGCAACACATCTCTCTAAACGATAACACCATTGCAGACGCGTTAGCCACACTAGCGTTAAATATATCGCCCGACATGTTCTATGCCTTTCCAAGCTCCGTAATCAACTGTGATGAACCAATAACTTCCGACACATTGCCGATCGCATCTGTTAGTACAACACGCGTGATAGCATGGTACGATGATATAAAAGAGTACCTTCTACATGGTGAAGCCCCACGACATCTAACAAATGCGCAAAAGGACACCATACTAAAACGTTCTAGATAGTACACCTTGGTAGGAGATACATTGTGTCATCAATCTTACGAAGGCATGTTGCTAACATGCGTTAGTAGTACTGACGCCCAAACAATCGTTGATCAGGTACATGAGGGACTATGTGGAGGACACATAGCACCAAAAGCCATGGCCAGGAAAATAAGATGCTTAGGCTATTATTGGCCACACATGGAATACGACTGCTCCTCCAAAGTCAAAACATGTAACATTTGTCAAAAACATAGTAACTTAATACATGTACTGCCAAACGAGTTGCACACAGCACAAATAACATGGCCTTTTTAGAAGTGAGGATTGGACCTTATCGGCCCGATAACACCCTCATCTTCTGCAGGGCACAGTTTCATCATAACCGCTACTGAATATTTCACGAAATGGGTAGAAGCAGCTCCCCTTCAGAAAACGACTTCTAAACATGTGTGCAAATTTATCCTAGAAAACATTGTAACCTGCTTTGGCACCCCTTTGACAATTATCACTGACAACGGGCCGCAATTTAGTAGTGCCGAAACAAAAACCTTTTGCGACAGTCTGGGGATCAAACACTCATTTTCCTCTCCTTACTATCCTCAAAGCAATGGGTAGGCAGAAGCAACTAATAAGACGATCATAACGATACTTAAGAAAATGCTAACCCAAAGCAAAAGGAAGTGGCACGAGCAATTACTATATGCATTATGGGCTTACCGCACTACTCACCGGACGTCAACAGGTAAAACTCCCTACAGTCTCGTTTACGGTTCAGAAGCTATTTTACCTTTACAATTGTAGGTACCATCTTTAAGGATCACACTCTCCGGACTCCTCGACGATGGTCAAAACAATGATCTTCGCATCGTTGACCTTGACTCGGCGAAAGAGGAATGCATATGTGCACTTGATTAGATCGAATGGTACCAAAAGTAACAACAACAGCAATATCGGCATGACATCAACAGACGCCCAATCCACGAAGGCGATCTCGTACTCAAAGCTGTTCGGGAACACCCGGACAAATTCTCCGCCAACTGGGAAGGGCCTTACATGGTCATCAAATCATTCAATAACGGTGCATTCAAGCTGGCCGACATGGAAGGGAATGAGCTCGCTAATCCGACAAATCATTTGTACCTAAAACCGTTCTATGTCTGAACACAAACTCAGGTACGTGGAAGTCCTGGAATTACGACTATAAACTGATACCACAGCGAAGTCCTAGAATTACGACTATAAACTGATACCACAGCGAAGTCTTGGAATTACGACTATAAACTGATACCACAGCAAAGTCCCAGAATTACGACTATAAACTGATACCACAGCGAAGTCCTAGAATTACGACTATAAACTGATACCACAGCGAAGTCCTGGAATTACGACTATGAACTCATACCACAGCGAAGTCCTGGAATTACGACTATAAACTGATACCATAGAATAGTCCTGGATTATGACTTAAAACTAATACCACAGTGTCCGCAATGACAATAAACTTCCACCCGGGTCCGCCAAGACTATAAACTGGCAAATCCACATCCGGCACATCAATCTGCCACCATGATCATCCATCAGCTTCACTGCATCGCTCGTCATCAATATTGCTATCATCTACATACAGTGCCTGCCGTCCTTCAGCACCTCTGTGCAATCGGCCGCCATGTAAGTCTAAGCTCGTCTATTCGCTCATGGTTTTCTTGTCTCCTTGGTGTTACGTTTGCAGGGTCACACCCAGACGTTCCGTACAAAGATGCACTTCGTCGTAAGCAGCAAGATAAGACAATGTTTGCAGCATACTTGGCAGGACTAAATCAAACCATTCACTAGTACATCCCCATTCATTCCCCAGTTTCCATTCAACTACACCATTGATAAACCCAGTACATTCAAAACATTGAGCATGCTGTTGCACGCTGCGATACACCACACAGTACAACACCTGCGCACGAGTACAAAAAATAGAGCAAAGTTTATGTCAAAAAAAGGGAGACCTTGGGCACTTCCCATGTAAGCCCTAGGCGGGAAGGCAGTCATCTCAAAACTAGGTACTCGTGTCCAAAATGGTCAAAAAGCATCCAGTTGCATGGCTTTGGCTCCCCGCCAATAGGTTCCCCTGAACACTTAACATGGGTCCTGTTCTCCCAAAGAATGCAACACATCCTCAGGTAGCTTTGGTCTTGTCAACAAGTTCTCTTGCACACTAACCAAGAGCCTTGTTTCACCAAAAGACACACCTCGCATGTCTAAACTCCGAGTCTGCTAAACAATGGCTATTGACAAGGATCGACATGCCTCACATCAGAGTATCCCCTTTCCCCTGATTAATCTCTTGGACAAATCATCAATCCTCGCAATCTCCCTGACCTCCCAGATACAAAATTCCCATTTCCCAATCCTCTGTACTACTGAACACGGTGCGATGACGTCTCGTCCAAGTGGCAGTAGACAACGTCTCTATCGAGTTGCTTGTGGTGTTTTGCACTTCTTTGTCGATGCTTCTCGGGTCGATTCCTCCAAGTGTCAACAAAGAGAGGCCAATGAAACACCACAAAATTTGGAGCTTAGTACTCATCCGTCACCAAGTAGGTTCCTGAGACCCGCGGACGACCTCGGCTACATGAGTTGTCATACATGGCACTTTCGGAGCTCGAAATGCTGGGTTTTTACTAAATATTTTGTGCCAGCGTACACGCCCAGCATATACGTCCAGCTTATACGCCTAGGGTATACACCCCAGTTCACACCTGCAGCGTATACGCCCAACACCCCCGCGTATACATCTAGCGTATACGCGCAACTCTCTGGCGTGCACGCCCAAGTACTGCAGATGCGCACGCTCGATGACAAGACTTCCAATGATAGGATGAAGATAACACCGAAGAGCAAGGATTGAAGCAAGTGGTAGCCTTCAGCGTATACGCCCAGCATCCACCAGCATATACGCTCAGCATCCATCAGCGTATACGCCCAACATCTGTTAGCGTATATGCCCAGCACAGCACCCAGTTCACACGCCCAGCTCATTCAGCATATATGCCCAGCGTACACGCTGACTTGATACGGTGTATACGCCCAACGTATACGCCTGGCAGATGTAATATTTTGTACATTTGTAAATTGTATGCACCCAGTCAACGCACCACGTGTCTCCCATCCCGAGTCTAGCGTAAAAATCAGTATAAAACCCCCATTTTCCACTTCATTCAGACGGTTGGCAAAATACGGGAGCACACCAGAGAACATTTACGCTGTGCAAAATAGTAGAAAACCTTCTTACGCTGGGAAGCCCTGCACGCTGCAGATCTAGTCTCTTACGCTCCGCTCACCCTGCAAACCGACTGAGTCATCCCTGTGTACGTCGGGGCTTTTCGTCCGCCTTGTGTTCCCACACAATTGCGTTAGACCAGTGCACTGTACTCTGACTCTGTAATACCATTGTTTCATTTGCTGCATAAGTTCTTCTATAGTTCTACATCAATTTGGCCCATCTTTTATGCCTGTTCATGCTCGCACTCCATTTGCATCTATTTTGCGCTTTATTTACGCTTGCACGCCGTTTACGCATAACCCAGCATATAGCATTTTGCGTACGTGTGGGGAAATCCTTGTCTAATCTGCGTGCGGACCACCCAAGGTACTCTGCCTCCGTTGCATTCTAGCTCACCCTCAGGTGAAGGCAGGGTCTTCTATACCCGTCCCACGATCCCACGGCCTCTGTTTTCCCTTCCAGCTGGAGACCGACGATTTCAGGCGGTACACCTACCTCGCCAATCTCTAACATAGTTAAGCAGTTCTTTGTCATGAAGAGCCATCAAGACATGATCTTCCAGTGTATCTTGAATTTCCACCATTTTTGGTTCATATATCATATCTTCCTCCTCGTGAAAAGCATGACAAATGAGTTGAAGGGCATTCATAGATTCATGTAAAAGAGAATGCAGTGTTATGAGCATCATCATCTTTTCCCATTTCTCTTCTTCTTCTCTTTGTTAAAAGATGATGATGATAACACTTGCTGCACTGCACAACATGTTTATGATCATTCAATAAAACATTCCATGGTCTTATAATATTTCTATCTATTATGTTTAAATCATTGCTGTAGAGATTGGTGTATGCTCTCACAGTTGTATTCTTCTACACTCTCTCTTTTTCATAGTTCACCTTCTTCTTTTGCTACTTATTCCAACAAGCGATGAACTTCATGGGCTCTAAGTTCTGATAGTCTCCCTTGGGCATAAGTCCCAAGGGTTCTTCTAGTTTCATGCCTTAGCCCATCCACGATGTGGTGAAGTTGAACCCGTTGTGCATATCCATGGCTCAGACAACGATGTAACAATGCGTAGTAGTGGCCCATGGCAGCATCCAAGGGTTCATAAGTACCTTGCTTCCATCCTTGGATCTGCTTACGCAAATTAGACACTCTGGAGTACGTTTGATATTTATCGTTGAAGAGTTCTAACATCGTACTCCACCTCCTAATGGTTTCCAATTCTAAGGACTGGTACCAACTCTCTGCTTCCTTGATGAGTGTCCTAGGAAACAACTTTAGTTTCTACCACTTGTTCTCTATGTTCCGCAAGGCACAGGCATTGTGGAATGCTTGTAAATGATTTTGCGGATCCACATTATATACTCCTTCGAAACGTGGGATATTATTCATGTCTAAGTGCTTGATCTGAGTATCTTTTAAATGCCTTGTTGGTATCCCAACTGCCTTCGTTATATTGAGCATACTTCGGGTGACAAGTAGGGGCTCGTCATGATCATCTCTTTCATGATGCCTGTGATGTCTGCATTGTTCCCTACTTTCCCTTCATTCATGCCCTTGTCCTCTCTCTCTCGACTCTCTCATCGAGGTCTTTCATTTTGCCTACATATATCCTCATCGTTATGCTTTTTATGACTGCACCTAGAGGTGGAAGGAGAGGGTGAGTGATGTGAAGAAGGGGAATAAGAAGGAGAACCATCACCATGATGATGTTTCTTGCCTTCTCTTCGGTTGCTACGGCCTCGATCGTGATGATGATCTAAGTGCCCATCCTTGTCATGTGTTGTTGTTCCCTCAGTGAATAGCTGGTGTTCACGGGGGTCAGAACTAGGGTTGTGCATCATTGATCGTAGGTTCTAATACCCCACCTCCTCATTATCATAAGGAGTGGGAACATCTTTCGATAGAGAACCTGTTATAAATGGTTCACCATCTCTGATTTCACTTAGGATGTGCGGGACCTCTTTTCCCTTCAACAGTGTATGTTGGCTGTCCTGCCTTGAGTCCCTCATACATTGTAAAGCTATGGGATGGTAATCCCTCATGTCAAAGTTTCCCGCAACGTATTCAGCATATAATTTTGTCATGCCAATCTATGCCAAAGCACGGAGAAGCATGTTTGGGACTACATGGTTTGGAGGTAACACTATGTTACCTTGCAAATCTCTCCAGTGCATCTGTTCATCTTAATGGAGGATAAAGGTAAAGTTTGGAATATACTCATCGGGATGAGTATAGACTATCCAGTATTGTTGAGGACTTGGCTAATTTCAGTTATGTGTTTTTGATTGTCGACTATTTCTTGTATGGTCCTTAGGTGGTGAGTTGCTTTTGTTAGAAGAAGACATTGTTATTTATCGGTATGCTAATTACCGTTATATAATTTTTTTATTTTAATTAACCTGAAGGTTCGTTTAGGCTCCCAATGATGTGAGTGATGTCCTATGTTCTACTTAGCGCACAAACGCTTAGTCCCCGGCAATGGTGCCAATGATGAGTGGTGAGATACCCCTACACTCAACCATACGAATACGAGCGTAGCACGTGCGATCTGGTTGAACTCCACAGACTAAGTGCCTACACGCCCCATGGAACACTTAAGGTTAATTATTCATTATCTTCCAATACTTACTTGTAGTTGTCACGGTGTATGGTTAAGTAAGTCCGAGGTATATGATTTTTATAGCTTTTTATGTTTTTGCTCCTATGTTAATGAGCTAAAGGGTTGAAGAGACTAATTACTAACTCTAACTAATGAACTAAGTCTAAATTAACCTAGCGTTAGCATCCATTCCCACTTACCGTACACAACCTGAACCAATGCAACTGTGGCTACCAAATGCTAGTCGTTGCTGGGATCACCACACGTAATGCACGTGCTCGAAGTGGTTGTACTGAGGCACTTAACTAGGAGAGAAGGGTTGAGAGAGAAAGTAGTAAATAATAGATAATAAATGAAAAATAATAAATAATAGTAAATAAAATCCTAATTAGCCTATTCCATGCACTACAAGGTTTATCCAAGAAGCACATCTTTATTGCCGTACACAAACTTGTGTTCAGGTAAAATGTTTGCTTGAATAGAGATCCATTCACTTTAGGACTCCTACTATAGGCACATGGAAAATATTCTATCTCTGGAGTGATCAATTTGCCAGAGTTTCACTATTGTCTAGCCTTAGATTAGGAAACAAGGGAGAGCTACCTCTTATTTATAGATATGATGGTGCACCGCGATATCGCGTATGCGATATCGCGTATGCGATATCGCGTATGCGATATCGCGTATGCGATATCGTGGGGGATGATGTGATATTACGTACTCGATATTGTGAGGGATGCAACATCGCAACGACCGTGATATCACGTACGCAATATCACTGCCCATGTGATATCACATCTCATCAATTACCCTATGTTTGTTTACATTTAGTAACTCTTTCGCCAAGGGGGTGTCTCTTACTTTGCTTCCGTTTTAAATTGGTAGGAGCAAGCACATGGGCACCAAGAATATCCTTTCAATATTTTCTCTCAATGTACCATACAGGAAGGTAAAAAGAGTAACCAACCTAGAATCCTTGGATCTAGACCCATCCACCTATACTAATTTAATAGCCTCCACTCAAAAAATGTTAGACTAGCCTAAAAACATGACTAAGACTTTAGATCTAGAAGTTGATAATATCACTGAAGATCCTCTAGTTGAGATCCCCATTACTACATTCAATGGCAAAACTAGAACATTGAAACTAAGTACCCTACTGGACTCACAACTTGTCAATGACATCATTCAAGTATTAAAAGATAACATAAAAAAATTTGGATGGTCATATACCGACATGCCAAGACTAGATCCATGGATCATCCAACACAACATCATTCTTGATGAAAAAATTAAACTGGTGAAACAAAAAGCATGGAAGGTCAGACCTGAGGTAGCATTAGCAGTTTGTGCTAAAATCACAAGGCTCTACCAAGCCAGTTTCATCCAGGTCGTTGATTATTCCGATTGGGTATCAAACATTATTGTAGTTCCTAAGAAGAATGGTAGTATACGCATATGCATCAACTTCTGTGATCTCAACACAACCACTATAAAGGATGATTTACCATTACCTAGCATTGATCAACTTATTGACACAACTGCTGGGCATGCACTCTTATCCTTTATGGATGGATTTTTAGGATACAACCAAATAAGAATCAATCCGAAACATCAACTTAGAACAACTTTCATGACAACTTGGGGTACATTCTGTTACACCATGATGTCATTTGGCTTTAAAAAATGTAGGAGCTACATATCAGCAAGCAATGATATATATATTTAGTGATTACATGTTCAATTTGCTCAATTATTATGTTGATGATGTAGTGGTTAAATCTAAAACAACCAAACAACATGCAAAAGATCTAGACTTAGTGCTTAAACGTTGTCTCAAATATGACCTTAGACTCAATCCAAAGAAATGTGTCTTTGGTGTTAAAATAGGCAAAATGCTTGGTTTCGTGGTCTTTGAAATAGGAATATAGGTAGATCCTGATAAGGTTAAGGCAATAACTAATATGCAACCACAAAAAAACCTTACCGAATTACATGGTCTTCAAGGTAGGCTACAATTCATTAGATGCTTTATTGAAAGGGTGACAAACAAGTTGAGACCTATGCAACAACTATTATGAAAAAATGTGCATTTCCAATGGACCCAACAATGTCAGGAAGCATTCGAGAACATAAAAGAAGAGCTAGCCCAATTGCCGACTGTTTATCCTCCATAAGGCAATAAACCCTTTTACATCTTGCAACTTTTTATTCTTCCATTACATCAATGCTTTGTCAAAAATGTTAAGATGGAGCTGAGATCCTTGTATATTATCTAAGCCATGCTTTAATTGCCTATGAACAATGATACAATGACGTGGAGAAATCATGCCTTACCCTTATTTTCACCTTGAAGAAATGGCAGAATTATCTCTTCCGCAATCAAGCTTACATCATTTGCAAGAATAATGTACTCCACGCTATCACCAACAGAATCTACAAGTCAAGTAGGATAGCTAGACGGAAAGAAATGATCGCAGAGTTTGACTTACATTATGTTGCTCAATCTTCCACAAAAGGTCAAGCAATAGTCACGTAATTAGCCATCTCGCCAACACATGATCAGGCAACAGTTAACCCTGAGTTCCCCGATGAGATTGTTAACATTATAGACAATGTACCTGACAAATATGAGGCAATCCTCTATTTCGATGGAGCTTCAACCTCCCGAGGAGGAAGTGCTACGATTATTTTAACATACCCCTCCAGAGAGATCCAACTTTTCGCCTACTTATTAACCTTTCCATGTACCAATAATGTGGTTGAA
The DNA here is from genome assembly GCA_015680685.1 of Gnetum montanum. NCBI lineage: Eukaryota > Viridiplantae > Streptophyta > Gnetopsida > Gnetales > Gnetaceae > Gnetum > Gnetum montanum. The sequence continues at coordinate 496,380 of MNCI01012490.1, read as the reverse complement.
TACAAAGGTCTTCTTAGAGGCCTTCGAGCAACGTTAACTTCAGGAATCTCATGTCTTGTAGTTCACGGCGATTCATAGTTAGTCATTAATCAAGTCACTGAAGTTTACACATGCAAAGCTCTCCATTTGCAACTGTATTATGATTTGACCAAACATCTGTTGCGGAAACTAGTAGAAATAGATATACAACATGTTCCTAGAAGTGAAAAAATAATTTCCAATGCACTTGCTACACTAGCCTTAAACATGACACCCAAAATGTTCCATGCATTGCCTAGTTCTATAACAAATTGTGTCGAACCTATAATTAACACTCTTGAAAAAATGCCTATAGCATCTGTTAGCACAACATACACAGTAGAATGGTGTGATGACATAAAAAGTACCTTCTACGTGGCGAACCTCCACAACATTTGACAAATGCTCAAAAAGATGCAATGCAAAAACGCTCTCTGCAATATGTGTTAATAGGAGACACCTTGTGTCATAAATCATACGAAGGCATTCTGCTGATGTGCGTTAGTAGCATCGATGGTCAAACGATTGTAGAACAAGTCCATGAAGGACTTTGTGGAGGGCACATTGTACCCAAAGCAACGGCGATGAAGATTAGGCGCTTAGGCTACTACTGGCCACACATGGAGTACGATTGCATCTCCAAGGTTAGAACATGTGACATTTGCCAAAAGCATGATAATCTAATACACATGCCACCTAACGAATTGCACATGACACAAATCATACGGCCATTTCAAAAATGGGGATTAGACTTAATTGGACCAATAACGCCATCATCCTCCGCAGGACATAGCTTTATTCACTACAATTGAATACTTTACAAAATGGGTGGAAGCTATTCCCCTTAGGAAGACCACTTCAAAACACATTTGCACTTTCATAATAGAGAATATCGTGACCCGTTTTGGTATTTTGATGACCATCATTACTGACAATGGGCCACAGTTTAGTAGTTCAGATACTAAAAGCTTCCGTGAAAGCCTGGGTATTAAACATGCATTTTCATCACCTTGCTACTCATAAAGAAATGGTCAAGTAGAGGCTACAAAAAAACTATCATCATGGTGCTCAAAAATATGCTAAATCAGAGCAAGAAACTATGGCATGAACAATTAGTCTACGCATTGAGGGCATACAGAATGACACATCAAACATCTACAGGTAAAACTCCATATAGTCTAGTATACAGATTTGAAGCTATTTTACCTTTAAAATTACAGGTTCCCTCATTGTGGATAGCTCTCTCGGGCCTCCTTGATGAAATTCAAAACAATGAACTGCACATTGTTGACCTTGACTTGGTGGAGGAGGAACATGTGTGAATGCTTGATCAAATCGAGTGGTACTAGAAACAATAGTGGCAACGACACAAACTAAATATGTGCAAATGCTTGATCAAAGAAGGAGACTTAGTCCTTAGGGCCATCCATGAACACTCAGAGAAATTCTCAGCCAACTGGGAATGGACTTACTTGGTCACCAAGGTGTACAATAATGGAGCATTCAAATTGGATGACACGGATGGGAACAAGTTTACTAATCTTGCAAATCATTTGTACCTGAAATGGTACTACGTTTGATGAACTTGAGATACCATAGAACAGTCCTACGATCATGACTTAAAACTAATACCACAAAACAGTCCTGCATGATGACTTAAAATTGATAGCACAGAATGTCTTGGAGTCATGACAATAAACTGACACCACATAGCTTTATCTGGTATGACGCTAAACTGCCACATCTGTCCACCATGACGTGAAATTGGCATCCAAGGTCCACTAAGACTATAAAATGGTTTACCTCTTCACAATCCGCTATGACTATAAACTAGCAATGCACCATTCGCTACGACACTAAACTGGCACTGTCCAAAGGGTTATGATGTGAAACTAACCTGTAATAGTTCGCTAAGACTATAAACTGGTGACATCATCGATGACCAGGCAAAAAAAACTTGAAAATATGTCTTGCTGCAATTGGCTATTCATGTTCCACAAAGACTTGCTTCATAATTTGTCTCATAGACCCTAATGAAGGTGATGATGCTCATGATTCTTTCTGCTTTGAAAATTTCACATGGTGATTCTATCTCCTTGTTTAAAGTGCTTAGTTAACCAATTCATTTGTGTTTTTCTTGTCTTCTTGGAGTTGTGTTTGCAGCATGACACACTTGAGGCGTTTGTGCATAAATGCACTTCATCGTGATGACAAGGTATCACATTTTTCCTAATGCATGTAACCGGGTTAATCAAACCATTCATAAGTACATTCCCGACTCCTGATACATCCCCTATTTCCCCATCATGCCCCCTTTATCCTATTCAATTACATCTCCTAGATACACTGTATCCTACTCACCTCAAAACCCTTGACATACTATTGCACACTATGACTCTCCAAGTAGTTGCAATGCAAAACACAGTATATGATGCATGACACAAAATGCAAGTGCTCAAACACGAGCATGACACTAAAAGAAAGTTATTTCAAAAAGACCAAAGAGAAAAAGAAAAATGAAAGGAAAAAAGAAAAAAAATAAAGAAAAAATAAAAGAAAAGAAGAAACAAATAAGATAACATAAAAAAGAAAGAGAAATAAAAGGTCAAAGAGTAAAATGCACGGAAAAGGTCTTCATGACCCCATTGACATCATAAGAAAAAGACTATTGGCTATTCTCATACAAGCCCTAGGCAAGAAGGCAATTATCTTGAAAAATAGTTACACTCATGTCTCAAAGAGACCACATTGCACATCATCGCGTGGCTTTGGATATTTACAATGGGCCCCATAAACACTCTATAAGAGTCCCATTTCTCCAAAGAATGCACTTCCTATGTCTTGGTTTTGAGTCTGCTAAAAATCAGCCAGCTACTGACAAGGACCAAAGATATTGCTCATGCACATGAGAGCATTCCTCTCCCACAATTCCAGTAGCAATTATAACCCTTGATCAACTCCTAGTTTCCCCTAGTTATAACCAAGTTCTTTGCATCTTGAACCACATTCCCTCAATCCCATGTACTTTTGAAAATGGTTCGATGACACCCGACCAAGGGCCAACGGTTAATGCTTGATGCTTGGTTGTTCATGGTGTTTTACACTTCTTTGTTGACGCCTCTTGGGTGCATTCCTCCAGATGTTAACAAAGAGGGGCCAATGAAACACCACTAATTTCAGCCTAGCACTTTAAAATGAGATTGACTCAAGCCCTTTTGAAGTTTCAGGAGGCAAAATTTAACTAAGGCATGGAGCTCATGCCCAACTTACTCAAGCCAGCTTGCTCACGCTGTCAAGCTAGCTTGCCCTTAGTGTGAGCAATTTTAAATGGTATTAGAATCAAGTCAAAGGTGGCTTAGTATGAGGATATAAGGAATTATCAAGGGTCACTGTTATGCCTAGATCAAAGTTCCAAGCATCAACATTCAAAGATTCAAATTTCAAGTTAAAAAGTGTAAGTTTTCACACTCATGCTGAGGTCATGCTGTCAGCATGAGTGCAGCGTGAGCAACTTTCAGAGCCCAAAAGTGTGTCAAAATGACCTGATTTCCAAGGTGCAAGTCATCCTCAGGGTTCACTGTAGATAACTTTAGATTTTAGCCTCCAGAATCATAGATTTCAAGACCAAAATTGCAAGTTTTTGCAGGTCACGCTACAGGTCACGCTGTGGTCACAGTGTAGCTCATGCTAGCAGCATGAGCTGCTAAAGGTGGCTCAAAATAAGTCACTTTCAACCTTAGTTTCTGATTTTCAGGTCACTCTTAGGGCTAACCATAGTCAGATAGTAGTTGCACTCAAGAATTAGGCTTCAAAAATTAAAATTTGGAGTGAAATGCATCATTTTCAGGTCACTCATGCTAAGGTCACACCGAGGACACACTTGCAGCATGAGTGTAGCATGTGCATGCTAAGATAAAATCAACTCATGCCGGAAGTTCTTGTTAGTGAAGACACCTCAAGCAACCATAGAACCACTCAAATCAACATCCTGTAGCAATTAATTTAGAGATCCAGAAGTTTCAAGCGAGCCAGAGTCAAATTCTCTTATTGTACATTGTCATTTCATTGTAAATGTTCATCATTTGTGAGCTTGTCAGGCTCTTATGCTCCAAATTGTATGTGCCATGAGCATAAGCTAGCTTGAGTAAGCTATCACACGCTGTAAGATAGATTGCACTTGGTCAAAAGCGTAGTTTGCCCACACACCACCAACTCACATACAGCTGCCCATCGAACACGTGTCACACAATCCGTTTTCCTCTCATCTCTTAGTCGTTGATTCCATCCATGGATTTCATGCCTGAACTTGGCCAAACCCTATAAATACCCTATCAATTCACATAAAGGAGGGGGGGGGGGGAATTTTGAAGGTTGATAGCTTAGAAAACTCAGATCAGCAATCTTTGGGTGCTCGGGCACAGTTGACTCCTAGCGTCCAAGCACTCCTAAAAAACATCACATCACTCCGGGCTTGGCACTTGACTTGGCATCTACACATGTAGCTATGCTTTGACCAGTGCACATCTTTTCTAAGTAATACAATATAGTTCATTTTTCCAGCCATTATTTTGTTTACCCTGCTTTACATTTAGTTTATGTTTTGCCTGCAATACTGTTTTATGTATGTTACTGTTTACATTTAGCGCAATCTATTTACATTTAAAACATTAGTTACGATAACCCCAACGTAAGCCATAGTCTATGCTCGGGGAATTCCTTGGTTGATTTGCATGCAGACCATCCAAGGCACTCTTCCTTCATTTTCTTTTCTAGCTTGTCCTTAGGTGAAGGCAAGGTGAACTAGGTCTGCCCGACGATCTTTCAGTGTTTATTTCCCTTCTAGCCTTACACTGACGATTTAGGTCAGTACACATTGCACACTAATTTGCGATTTTGTTATGATTGTAGTAGGAAGTATGGACTGGAGGTAGGACTATCTTCACCATGGAATCAAAAACAACACCATGCAACGTGGCCCCTTCATGGTCATTGGATATTCTCCCTCATTCTTTAGTTGCTAGAGGAGCTAGATGTCAGTCTTGGCCAAGGTGTTCAATTCTATTGTCATGAACACCTAATTTTGTAGAATATTGTAAATCTATACACTCAAGCACTTAGAATTTGTTTGTTCTATTTGAGTTAATTTGCATGTAAGTCAATAATCCCATACCTTCCAAATATTTTGTAACTAACTTTTTCCTCCTTTTGTTAACTCTAGGATGAGTTTTCAGTTAGTCACGGGGGTATGATGAAGTGTATTTTGTTTGGCTTTGATATCCAAGGCTTAGAGGTAATGTTGGATATTCGATGTCATAGGATGTATGCCAACCTATAAATATAGCGCTTGGGTGCAAAGTTTGGGAATAATTTTTTTCATAGCATAGCAGAGATCTTGCAATTTTTCTTTCTCAAAGTTAGAATATTTTCCCAAGTGCTCGCAATAGGAGTTATTGAGTGTATGGATCTTCATTCAAGCACTATTGTACTTGAGCATGGTAGTGCATGTGGTAATAAAGATGAGCTTTCTAATAAACCTTGTAGCACTTTAGCTAGATTAAATATTTTATTTATGCATTTAATGCTTTATGAAATCTTATTTAATTCTTTTAAGTAATTAATCTAAGTTAATTTAGCTAGACTAAATAGTAATTAATTAAGCACATAAGTACAATTTCTTCAAGCATGCACATGATGCTTGGTAATTCCAACAACACTTAACATTTGGTAACCTAGCAACATTATACATGTTCAGGATGTATATAGAAAGTGAAACTAGATACTTATGTTAGGATTAGTTAGAGATTAATTAGTTAGTTAGATTAAATTAACCATTAAAAATTACCTCATTTCTTTATTTTAAGCACCAAGAACATAAAACATAAAAAATGAAAAAAAATAGATGCCTTATTTGCACTTAACCATACCTTTGCATTTCACAAGTGTAATTGGGAAGATAACAATTGTAATGATTAGACTTCACTTCTTAAAACTAGTGTAATTGAAGAGTTAAGGTCTATGGAATTCAACTGGATCATGCGTGAACTCTTTTGATTCGTATGGTTGAGTGTAGGGGTATTTGTTGCTCATCAATAGCTAAAGATTTAAACTAAAACATAATATCATCAATCTCATATCATCATAAAAAATCCTCTATGAGTTCCATCCCTTCCCCAATAGATCAACTTAAAAATAAAATGGGTTATTAGTGTAAAACTTAGTGCGAAACCTTGGCAACATCTCTAATCACTACATGGACAAATTTGATGTGAATTAGGAGGAGCATGGATGACCTACAAAATATGTTAACTAGAGGAGCATGGATGACTTGCAAAATATGTTAACTCAACAAGCATACAAATGAACTATTAAAACATCCAAACAAACATACAACTACACAACCATAATATCCATTTATAATACTATGCCAAAACCAAGGTTTTCCGACTTCAATCACCACCACAAATAAGGAGGCTACCATGCATCACACTTAGTATCATATGTATATTATGTTATCATGTGTACTTTCCAAGAGTCCAACATGTGTCCAAACCAAATATAAAATTAACATATTCATGGATTTATTATTAGTCTCACATGGAATGTGAAGCATCATCTAGGATGTTACTTCCAATGTTCTCCAAACATACCAGTGATAGAGGTATCACCCAAGACATCACCTCTAATGTTTTGGAGGAATAAACCAAAAACAAAAGGACCAATAAACTAGTGATGTGCAGTGAGGCATAGTCAAGACCTATCCTTTCAATGATATGTATGCCTTGGTATTTGAGGATGTTAGTAGTGAGGCTATCACCAAAACCTAGCCATGATAGCTCATTTGGGATTACAAGGATTACCTGACTAATGAGTGGTGAGGTACCCCTACACTCAACAATACGAATACGAGCATTTCACGCATGATCTAGTTGAATTTCGCAGACGGGCTAGTTGTGGTATCTAGATAGTTACTCACTAATCGTAGTTTGCTGTCTTCCCACCTAGACTAGTATTTGCTTTGTCACATATGGTTTAGTCTAGAGTGAGGTGTATGATGTGTTCCTAAACTAACGCTACTCCTGGAGGTGATGGAAAATAATCTTAGCTAAACTAGGAGGAAAAGGGAGAGAGAGAGCTATACTAAGAGTAGATAGGAAGAGAGAGTCTAAGATAGCCTAGGCATGATAAGCATTTGTTCCTTAATCATCCGTACACATCTTAGGCCTCGTGCATGACTACCACTGGGATTACCAAGTGCATGGCTCAAGTATGCTACTGGGATATCAAGTAGTCACACGTAGATGCTCATGATTAAGTCATACTCATTTTGTGTTTAATAACAATTAAAATTAAGTAATTAAACTAAGTGAATGCTGCAATGATGAAATAATCTCGATCTTTATTTTTGGTCATGTGCATGTCCAAGTACATCACACTCGAATAAAGGATGTTGTACAATTACAATCATCACACTACGGGCATGCACTGGGAGAAATGGTTGAGAAGAACTAAAAAAATGAACTAACTTCTATCTATTGATTAAAAAACTAACTATTTCAAAACTGAATCCTCTCATGTGCCTACATGTGTATATATAGGCTCACATAGGAATCACGATATTGTGTATCTGATATCATTATTTGGGCTACGATATTGAGTACTCGATATTGTGGATCCGATATCGGGGTTTCGATATTGCAACCTGATGAATCATGATTCATCATACCCCCACGACTGAATGAAAACTCATCCTCAAGTCAAAATGAGAACAAGCCCCATTGTTTACATAGTGGATAGGTATGGGAATTATTGACTGATAGGGAATTTATTCATGCCATAGTGGAGAGCTTGATAGAACAAAATTGGGACACAACACAAAAAGTGCAAAATCACAAATTACAAAATTTTGTGGAACTCATGTGGTTCTAGGTGGCGGTGGCTCCTGCATGGGTTGCTTCCCTTTGTCTTGTGCTCTAGGTTTTGGAATTTGATGATGTTGAAGTAGTGCCTGGAGCTTTTCCTCTTCCTTTCTGGGATCTTGTGCCATCCATGCTAATGCTCCAATGTTTGACAAATTTGGCACCTCCCATGGGCATGGTAGCTATGGGAACATCTTATTTGCTTTGACGTACCAGGCTACAAACAACCATCGTTCCTTCTCGTAGGCTCTAGCTTTGTCCTTGTACTCCTAAAAATTTGTAAGCTATCAAGCCAAGTCCACTGCAACATCTTTTTATCCTTGGTAGCTTGCTTTAATGACCTCTAGTTCAGAATTTGCAACTTCCAACTTCTACAACGTTTTCTTGTGCTTCGCAAATTCTGCTTCATATTTGGCGTAGGTGGTAGCTACCTACCCCTCGAGCTTTTTCCTTGGGCACCCTACTATCAACATGACTATATTGGCATACCGTAGGTTTGCCAATTCCATGTACTCTGTAAGATCTTAAATTTGTAGTTCCTGGCTTTTAAGTTCCACCTAGTGGAAAAATGCATATGTATCCAATATGGCCCGTCAATCAGTGTGTTGAGCACTGAAAACATTGATGTGGGCCTTGGCCATATGGATTTCCTTCTCGATGATTTACTTATACATCCCCACCTAGTCTTGGAAATGCTCCTTTAACTTTTCATGCCACTTGGCCTTGTTTTTCCATACAGTTATTTCGATGGCCATCTTCTGATGGATTGCGCATACTTGCTCCATTGAGAGGGTTTGATTTTATCTAGCCAAATAGTTCATATCTTGATTGAATATAATTAATTATTCTTGTAGCTATTGAAAGTTTTCTTTGAGAAAATTCTTCTATTTCTCCATAGTGGTCAACTAAAGATTGTCAACAATGAGCTATTTATTCTCCTCTTGTAAGGCTCTAAGTGCCTTGGCATGCACGTAGGTTTGTGCTTATGCCTTAGAGGGATTGCAGTCAGGCTTCTCTTTTTCCTCTACCACTCTTTTATTTTCTGCCAAAATTTTTTTGAGTTGCTTGGTCCTAAAGTTGTCCAGCTGGTCTACAGGAATGAATTGAGAGGGGTCTTGCTATGCAGCTTGCAGGTTTACGAGCCTCTCTTGAAGTTTTGCTAACTCTGCTTCTATGTGCTCGGTCCTAACCTCTACCATGACCAGCTTTCCCTTGGTAGATATGAGGTCTGATTGCGCTACTGTAACATCTTGTGGGATGTCAAATAAGGACATCATTACTTGTTCTATTTACAGTAACTGATCAAGCACATCCTCATGCTCTGCAAGAGTCATCGAGGGACCAACTAGTGTTTGAGCATAACGTGCTCCTGTGAATTTTGTCAGTGGCACAACAAGGATGTTAAAGGATTCTTTGATGTGATCTATGACCACTTCTGTGGCTCCTACTACATCCTAGTGTTATATGACCATCACTATGATCCCTTCACCAGACTTGAGTTGCACCTGAAAGGATGCAATGTTCCCTGAAATCTGTTGTGACCAATTAGTCTCTCCTCCTCCTATCTAAAAGGACACCTCACCCCATGCGTGACCTATAGAGACAATGGAACGTATGGTATAGTCAATGACGTGGAAGAGATTAGCATCATCATGAATCCCCCAACTGACCGTCTCAGTGATGGCCTTGAGATGGCTCATTGATGGTCGATAATCCTACAATGGTGGTGGTTATTCTCATTGGCTTATGTTGGGCCCCACTTCTTATTATTAACTAGGCCTTGAGCTTGGGAGTTGGATAGGCCTTGTAGTTTGAGTTGGAATGGGCCCCACCATTTGTTCTTGCTCTTGCTCTAGCTCTAGCTCTAATGTCTCACCAGCACTTTTCCTTGGAGCTGGTGGCTTTAGTAGTGTAGCAAATGAAGCATTTTGGGATCTTCTGGGAATGTCATTGGTGTACCCTAGAATTCCAACATGCTTGCACAACTTCCTGATGAGACAAGGAAAGGGTAACATGAACTTCCCTATCTTGCATTCTTCAAATTGCCTTAAGATCTCCATGAGATATAGATGGGGAAGGTTAGCATTAACCTTTCCCATGAATATCACACTTCCTCTTGCTACATATGTTGAAATCTTATTTAATCCTTTTATGGGGAAGATGTGATAAGTACCAATCTTGAAGTAGATTCTCTCTTCTAATGTCAATTCTCCATATATATTATCTTCCTTACTATATGCCTTGTCCAGCCAAACCTTTCATGCATCTATGTTGGAGCAAGTGGATAGGTGAGCAACTTTGAGCCCTGTATTTGGAAGGTTTAACATTTCTGAAATGGCCTTGGTGAAAAAATCAATAGACACACCACCAATGTCAACCGTGGTGCCTTCTTCTTTATTCTACCAAAATTGGTACATTTCTCCTAAGTACCAGGCACCACTTTCAGAGAGGATAGGTCATAATGGGGATCCTTTGAGCTGGTCCCCAACAACCTCAGGAGCAAATTTTGTGAAGGGTCCAAAGTTAAATTCCACGATCACTATAGCTGATGTGGACCTTTCACGGATGGCTTGAACACATTCTGGGAACAACATGAGGTGTGGTCCCTGTTCAGGCACTATAGCAACTCCACCTTCTACTTGTCTTGATTGTATAGTAGCAGGAGTCTCTTGATGGATACTAAAGGATTGTGCCTCCTATTCTATATGTTGTTTAGCAGACACCTATCCTCTACCTCTCTTGGGTTTCTTAGACTCACCTTGAGAGGGACCTTCTTGTTGTCCATGCTTTGGGGCCATCTACAATCACACAAGGCCAATCATTAGTAAGGTTGTTTACCAAAGTTAAGTTATACCTTACTGCTTGCCTTAATGAATTTTTTTATTCCATGTGATTTAAAGTTAGAAATTTTTATGGAAATATCCCCAAAAAGTTTTAATATTTAGCCCACTTGCTTAGGTGGATTCAAAGCATAATTTTCTGTTATAGATGAGGAGATGAAATTATTTTTGGCACATGCATTTTTATGTAATTACCCTTGATAGTGTCCTTCAGGTGATGATGAATTTTGAAAAATGTATGTGCAATTTAGCATGTACCCCTTCCCCACAACTACGCTGAATAGTCCAGGTTCAAGTAGGTTCAAACGGAATGAAAAATTAGAGTGCTAGTGAGCAAGTTATGGTTATTGGAACAAGAGGTGCACAATCGCAAGTTGCAGAAGAAAATTTGAAAAACTCCCCTGCGTGAGTAGTTGCAAATGATGTTGACATTTGCCAAAGGGGGGTTTCCATATATATAGATTTTAAGGATTCGACAGTGCGTACCTGCTAGCAGGAACTCAATATCATGGTCAACTCGATATCGGGGACCCGATATCTCGGCCTTTCGAGAATAGGGTACTTAGAAAAATTTATAAATTTTTGAAACTCCAAGGTATAAACTAAGGACTATAGGTCAATGTAAAGGGCCTAGGGTAATATAAACTAGTCTTGAAGACACGAAAAGTATAATGGTATAAAATTTGACAATGAAAGTCATGAAGAGTATGAGGAAAAAAGACATGTGTTGGCTCATAGGAATGTTTAAACCAAAAGGATGATAAGGGAAAGAAGAACATTGTTAATACTTGGAGGGTATAGGATGATGTGCGAGAGATGTGTTACGAGTGCAAATTACAAGGGTTATGCAAGTGGGTCCTCCCCAAAGCACGTTCCAACCTATAATGCCCTTGCATAACCACACTAATGAGTGGTGAGGTACCCCTACACTCAACCATACGAAACGAGCATAGCACACATCATCCAGTTGAACTCCGTAGATTAAATGCCTACATGCCCCATGGAACACTTGGGGTTAATCATTCATTGTCTTCCCAGACTTAGTTTTTGTTGTCATAGTGTATGGTTAAGTAAGTCCGAGGTATATGATTTTTATAATTTTTAATGTTTTTCTCCTATGCTATGAGGTGAAGGGTTGAGAAAGCTAACTAACTCTAACTAATGACTAAGTCTAAATTAACTAGCATCAACATCCGTTCCCACTTACCGTACACATCCTAAACCGATGCAACTGTGGCTACCAAACGCTAATTGTTATTAAGATCACCACACGTAACGCATGTGCTCGAAGTGGTCGTACTAAGGCACCTAACTGGAGGAAAGGGTTGAGAGAGCCTAACTAGCCTAAGTGCAATGAGCAGACAATTCCTTAACTAGCTGTACACATCTGGGACTACCACTGGGATTACCAAGCATAGATCCTGGAATATACCACTATGTTACCAAGTAGTCACGATGCTCGTAATCAAGTTGTACTCATACTGCATGCAACGAGCAGCCGATTCCTTGACTAGCTGTACACATCCTTAGATGATCGTAATCAAGTTGTACTCGTACCGCATTCTAGGAAAGCAATAAATAACAATAAATAAAATCCTATCCATGCACTGCAAGGTTTATCCAATCAAGTTTGTCTTTATTGTCGTACATAACTTGTGTTCAGGTACAAAGTTGCTCAAATAAAGATCCGTTCACTCTAGGTCTCCTACTGCGGGTACATGGGAAATTAATCTATCTCTGGAGTGATCAAACTGCCAGAGCTTCGCTACTTCTAGCTAGGATTGGGAAATAAGGGAAGTGTCGCCTCTTATTTATAGATTTGGCGGCAGACTGCGATATCACGTACGCAATATCACAGGGGACGACGCGATATCGTGTACACGATATTGCAGCCCATGCGATATNACGACGCGATATCGTGTACACGATATTGCAGCCCATGCGATATCACATCTCATCATGCCCCCATGACTAAATGAAAACTCGTCCTTGAATTCCTTACAATAATATTGGGAAGGTATGGAATTATTGATGGGAATGAAACTAATGAGATGACATGTGAATGGATTATTATTACAAGACTTGACAAAACTGGTGTTCATGACAACAAGGGTGAACACCTTATTACATTGACATCAGGCCACATTTGGCAGCTTGAGAGAAAAGGGAAGAGAGAAGAGAAGAGAAGAAAAGAGAAGAAGTCTTGCTACTACCAATGCTGAGATTGCATCTTTCATTGTCCATCCATAAGCACATCATCAATCTTGCTCCTTGCATAGCTACTTCAAACGCTGTTCCATTCCAAGTGTTTGCTCCAGATCCGATCCGTTGTTGTATGATCGCCATCTGCACACACAACATAGTCTTATATTAGCAAGGGTAAATGAATTTCAATGTAGTTAATACCTTGCTTCGGTGTAAGTTCATTGGCTAGGTTGTGGTATGGCTAATACGGATCTGGGGATATATTAATTATGACTACCAAAGGTGTAGGGGTTAGGAAGAAAATTAAAAATTTTGGGGCTAAGAGAAAATCGAAAAAATCGGGTCCCATGCCCCCATGACTAATTGCAAACCTTCGGTAGCATTAGAATGAAGAAAGAAAAGGAGTAAGAAAGAGAGATAAAAAGGACAACTAAAAATAGCAGTGAGATGGATGTCAAGATGGAAATGAACAAAATAAAATTAATTGCAAAATGTTAAGGGAAATAATTTAACTAATGCATCAAATAGGAATGTTAGTGGGTCGTCCCCAAAGCAGGCTCATGCCCTTAATGCCCTGACAGACCCACATTCAAAGAGTCCGTAGGCTTTGGGAATGTCTTTTGAAACAAGAGTTAAAGTCTTAACAGCAAGAATTTACCGAAAAGAAAACAATGCATCAACCAAAATATATACACTAATGATACAACCGGTAATGAGGTGAACAATGGAGAGAAGGATGGAGAGAAGAGAATGGAATGGAAGCTCAAGAATAAGGTGGTGTATAACCCCTTGTGTGTCTTATGATTAATGGGACTTGGCAAATCTCATTCCAACTCCGGCCTCAAACCAACCACATCCAGTGACTTCACATCAATGCATTCGGTTAAACCATCCACTTGGATAACAAGGATGCCTTCCCCAAGAGTCACCACCATTTTGATGAAACAAAGGAGAGAATGGGAAGCGAGAAGGGCCTTAGTTAGAGGGAACACTTTTGGTTCCATAACCAGTGCTTGTAGCCCAATTTTATTTCGTCTAAGGGATGTGCTTGGAATTCTCACTTGTTTTTTTTTTTTTATGTTTTGTGTTTTTATGTGTGAGAACCACACCATGCAAAGACTTCTTATTTTTATTGTCTCAGCTTCTGATAATTGGGGTAACATCGGAACGGTAAGAAAACTCAAAAAGAAAACATCCAAGAACCCAAGAGAACAGCCAACACAAAAGCAATAAGTTCCCTTGAATTCACACCCTTTTCAATCCTTGAGTCATTTCTTAGTTTGAGAAATGCCCAGTCATTGATTCATTAAAATTCTTAATTGAAAGAGACTGTACATTTCCAAGCCAAGAGAGACCATATAACTTGGTGGATAGATGGATGAAGTGGAATCATTGCCTGCCATATCAAAAGAAACATACCTTAGTATCAACTAGTGGCTTAAAGGTAAAAATCAAACATTAGCAGTCAAGATGAAAACAGTTCATACCATCATTCTGAACACTTATTAGATGACAAACTTACAGGGTGGATCACACACACATCCACACACAAAAAATTAGAAAAGTATAACGATGTTGTAAAACAAAAACAAGAAAAGTTAAAGAAAATTGTAAAAAAAAAAATTAGAGAAGTTAAAGAAATTTGTAAAACAAAAATTAGAAAAGTTAAAGAAATTTGTAAAACAAAAATGTGTAAGAGAAAAACGTTGTAAAACAAAAATGTTGGAGAAAAAAACTTAAAAGAACTGAGGGCCCCATATGGTTAGCATAGGTGGCCATCTCCCCCATGACTGAGTTGTAAGGGAGAGATCTGAAATAATGAGCATTTGTTTGAATTTCTTAAAAGTGCCCAACTTCTCCCAATTGATGATCTTAGATTAAGGGGTGGAAGTTGGCGACGCTCATGTTTCAATGTGTCTATGCCTTCGTTGTTGGCATGGCTTTCCTCAGTTTGTTCCATGCATATTTGGTTACTCTTTTGAGTAGCTGTCAACCACGGGGTGTCTGCTACTGATGTGGTTGCTACATACAGGAATCTTTGTTTCAAAGTTTCATGGGCACACTTGTTACATGGAGATATTTCCTCCATGTCATCACTCGATGAATCACTATATGTGATGCATGGAACTTTCCTCTTCTTAATCTTTCCACAAATGTTTATCTTAGAAATTTCCAAGGAAAGATCATGGATCCTAAGGCATGCATCTACTGTACTCAGCCATGCGCTTCCCCTTATAATTGGGAAGTCCCCTTCGTTGTGGTTCACTTCAATCACCAGGAAATAAGCTGGGTAAGACCAACCATACATAGTGGTAATAACATCCTCCACCAATGCCAAGGGAATGGTGATGGACTAGTCTACCAGGTCTAATTGGATGTTACTCTTCTTCAGTTGGGGCAGGTTCCAGGTGTGATATGTTTCTCATGATATTAGATTGACTCCGGAACCTGAGTCAAGAAGAGCTCGATGTGGTACATTTCCAGCAATTCGAAGGTAGATTAAGGGACTCCCAGGGTCAATTAGTTTCCTGGGAAGGTGGCCTACCTTGATCCAATTGGTTATGATATGCGTTAACATAATCGTATGCGTTAAGATCTGATTTTGGATGGAAGGGTGCTCCGAAGTGTTAGATGGTGGAGGAGTGTACATGGGCTCAACCACTTGTTGTTGAGAGAGTTTGTCTGGGCTTTTGGTTCTGAATAAAGGTCTTCTCTTTTTACAGTTGTCAGAACCAGCAGTGGGTTGAATATTTACAACTCTTGCAGCGTGACGATGCTGCAGTTGAGGAGGAAGTTCCCCTTGCATTGTTGGAGCAGGAGGTGTTACGTGAACTACTTGAGGTGGAAGAGGTGCGGATGGATTAGGAGGATGGTGTGGGTATGGAGTGTCTCCCGAAGGAGAAGGAGTCCTTTTAAAGTACTCCCAAGCTTGGTAGTGGTGGTTGGGGGTTGCATGACCCATAGAGTCACTTGGAGAAATTAGCTGCTGCACATAATATCCATAAGGATCAGGCTGCCGGTAAGGGTACTGATGTTTCGGCGATGGCATACCCCATGACTGTGGGTATTTCCACTGCTGATGCTATCCAATGGGCTGTGGTGGATTTCCACTTGGATAATATGTTAGTGGTTGGTGGAACTGCCTTGGATTACCTTGTGGATAAGGCAACCTGCGGGGTGTTTGTTGTTGATTGAGTCTTGGATTTAACGCATACACCCCAGACTCTTGCAGATGTGAGATAATTGGGCAACATCCCTTAGGTTGGTCATAGTAGCAGACCTCACATCCACTATCATCGTCTGTGTCAGAATTCATAGCCACATCAGAGTTAGTGATTTTTCCCTTACCCTTGTTATGTGCAGGGCCTAAATCACTTCACTTTTTCTTACCTTTGTCACTACTTTGTTCAACCTTAGACTCTTCTACTATTTTTAAGATAGTTTTAATTTTAGATTCTAAGGAACTCCATATGTCATCTACCTTAGCTACTATTTCTGTTGTTAATTTTTGAATCGGCAAGGTTTTTCGGTTCACCAACTCTTCAATTGTTGACTCATCCTCTTCATCACAAAATTTCACTCCCTTCTTTTGAAGAGAGGGATCACGGTTAAACTCTTTTGTACTTTGCCTTTTGCGTAGCTCATCTTCTTCGTTTGCTACTTGCTCCAACAAGCTTTGAACTTCATGGGCTCTAAGTTTTGAGAGTCTCCCTTGGGCATAAGTCCCAAGGGTTCTCCTCGTTTCATGCCTTAGCCCATCCACAATGTGGCGAAGTTGATCCCGCTGTGCATATCCATGGCCCGGGCAATGATGTAACAATGTGTAATAGCGGGCCATGGCAGCATCCAAGGGTTCATGTGTACCTTGTTTCTAGCCTTGGATCTGCTTTTGCAAATGGGACACTCTGGAGTACATTTAATACTTTTCGTTGAATAGTTCTAACATTGTACTCCACCTCCTGATGGTTTCCAGTTCTAAGGACTGGTACCAACTCTCTGCTTCTTTGATGAGTGTCCTTGGGAATAACTTAAGCTTTTGCCACTCATTTTCTATATTCTGCAAGGCACAGGCATCATGGAATTCCTATAAATGATTTTGCGGATCAGCATTTTATCCCCTTTCAAATCGTGGGATGTTGTTCATGTCTAATCATTTGATCTGACTATCTTTTAAATGCCTTGTGGGAATCCTAACTGCCAACGTTATGTCAAGCATACTTCAAGTTGCGAGTAGGGGCTCATCATGGTCATCTTTTTTATGATGCCTGTGATGTCTGCGTTGTTTCCTACTCTCCCTACGTCTTTGCCCTTTTCCTCTCTCTCGACTCTCTTGTTGAGGTCTTTCGTCCTTTTAACTTTTATCCTCACCTTTATGTTCATGGTGGCTGCGCCTAGATGTGGAAGGAGAGGATGAGTGATGTGAAGAAGGGGAAGAAGAAGGGGAACCATCGCCATGATGATGTTTCTTGCCTTCTCTTCGACTGCTACAACTCTAATCGTGTTGACGATCAAAGTGCCCGTCCTTAGCATGAGTGATTTTTCCTTTTGTGAACAGCTGGTGTTCACGGGTGTCAGAACCAGGGATATGTATCATTGATCATAGGTTCTAATACCCTTCCTCCTCACCATCGTTAGGAGGGGGAACATCATTTGTTAAAGAACTTGTGATAAGGGGTTCCTCATCTCTTATTTCACTAAGGACATGTGGGGCTTTGCCCTTTAGAAAAGTATGTTGACTCTCCTATCTTAAGTCCCTCATACATTGGGTATCTGTGGGATAATAATCCCTCACATCAAAATATTCTAGAACGTATTCAGCATAATGATCTTGCATGCCAATCTGTACCAAGGCACGGAAAAGCATGCAAGAGATTGATCGATCTGGGGGTAACATGATGTTACCTTGCAAATCTCTCCACCTCAGTTGTTCGTCTTGATGGAGAATAAAAGTAAAGTTGGGAATATACTCATCGGGATGAGTATATGTCATCTTGTATTGTTTAGGACTTGGTTGATTTTGGTTATGTGTTTTATGTTGCCGACTGTCTCTCGTATGGTCCTTAGGTGGTGAGTTGCTCTTATGAGAAGAAGGAATTTTTATTGGTGTGCTATTTCACCGTTATATAATTTTTTTCTTGATTAACTCGAAGGTTCGTTAAGGCTCACAATGATGTGAGTCATATCCCTTATGTTCTATTTGGCGCACAAACACTTAGTCCTCGGCAACGGTGCCAATGATGAGAGGCGAGCTACCCCTACACTCAACCATACAAAACGAGTGTAGCATGCGCGATCCGGTTGAATTCCACAGACTAAATGCCTACACACCCCATGGAACACTTGAGGTTAATCATTCGTTGTCTTCCCATACTTACTTGTTGTTGTCACGGTGTATGGTTAAGTAAGTCCGAGGTATATGATTTTTATAGTTTTTAATGTTTTTCTCCTATGCTATGAGGTGAAGGGTTGAGAAAGTTAACTAACTCTAACTAATGACTAAGTCTAAATTAACTAGCGTTAGCATCCGTTCCCGCTTACCATACACACCTTGAACCGATGCAACTATGGCTACCAAACGCTAATCGTTACTGGGATCACCACATATAATGCACGTGCTCGAAGTGGTCGTACTGAGGCACCTAACTAGGAGGAAAGGGTTGAGAGAGCCTAACTAGCCTAACTGCGATGAGCAGCCAATTCCTTGACTAGCTATACACATCTGGGACTACCACTGGGATTACCAAGCGTAGATCCTGGAATACGCCACTATGTTACCAAGTAGTCATGATGCTCGTAATCAAGTCGTACTCATACCGCATGCGACGAGCAGCCGATTCCTTGACTAGCTATACACATCCTTAGATGCTCGTAATCAAGTCGTACTCATACTGCATTCTAGGAAAGCAATAAATAATAATAAATAAAATCCTATCCATGCACTGCAAGGTTTATCCAATCAAGTTCGTCTTTATTGCCATACACAACTTGTGTTCAGGTACAAAGTTGCTCGAATAAAGATCTGTTCATTCTAGGACTCCTACTACGGGCACATGGGAAATTAATCTATCTCTGGAGTGATCAAACTGCTAAAGCTTCGCTACTTGTAGCTAGGATTGGGAAATAAGGGTAGTGCCACGTCTTATTTATAGATTTAACGGTAGACCACGATATTGTGTACGCGATATCGCAGGGGACGACGCAATATCGCGTCGGACGCAATATCGCATATGCAATATTGCAGCCCATGCGATATCATGTCTCATCACACACCTTAAAATTTTTGTAGGCACTAGAAGGGTTAAATGTAATCCACACCGATTTCACAAAACACACACATGTAGATAAGACTGCAATGAGATATGAATCCCATGCTACCCAAGTCATGAGTCACAACTACACGAACAATGAGATGAGGTGAATCATAGAAGGGATTGCAGAGATTGGAACATGAGGTAACTAACTTAGGGCACAATGAATCCTACATGTAAGGCATGATTAGTGTGTCATTAGCCTGTTGTTCAAAAATTAGGACCAAGTCCATTCCTCTGATCTGTGACATCGCATTGTTTTTTCCAAATGATAGATAACAATAAGGGCACCATGATGGCAAGGTGTATGATCACTTGGTGTTTCGTATAAGGGAGGAGTGATTTTGCTTTGTGGCACTCTTTCTTTTCTTTTTTATTTTTTTTATGTATTGCTTAATCCAGAGAAGTCACCTACCTTTAGGCATGGGTGCATGTCTTTCTAGTGGGACCCCCTTCGAATAGCATTATTTTTTTCTGGTTGAGTGGCTTTTGATTACTCCTACTCCCATTTTTCATTAGATCTACAAGGATCTTAGTACAACCAAACTACATGATAACTCCTACGGATGTCACCAAAGAGAATTCACAAGTTCCCTTGATGTCACACCCTAACCATTCCCTCTTGGTCCATCCTTCTTCATTCTGGGCATAATAACAAAAAAATTACTTTAAGTTGTAATGATTAGGAATATCATTGTTTCCAAGGTAGAACATCTTATTAATAGAATGGGTGAGTGGATGTGATGGGCTCACTATCCAAGTAATTAGTCTCCCGAGACTTGATAGCATAAAACAACACCTCAACCAACGGTTCACATGAGTTTTTTATTTCTAGATGAGATTACTTATAAATAGGTAAAAATATAAAAATACAAAAAGGAAAAAAGAGTAAACAATAAGTTGAAAAGTGAAAAACTGAAAAATAAAAATTTCAAAATTAAAGAAAATGAAAAAATATTTATTAATCCTACTTGTTATTAGAATTGGAGGTATTCCCCATAACTAAATGGTTGAGCATGGCTAGGATTAATAAATGGAAGGTTGGGATCCTTGCATGTTGGAAATTTTGGAACTTGGTCATACTTACCCCATTGAGGTTCACACACTTGATTAGAGTTGACATAGTGGGGCAAGTTATAAGATGTGGTTAATTTATAAGGGATTGACCCACTATGGTACTTGTGACTGTAAGATGGTATGCAAGGATCAACATGTCTTCCCATGTGGCTATATTCATTGGGGCCTGATGGGACACGATATCCCATGGACCACGATATTGCGTTTGCTACCATATCGCATCCCCCATGATATTGCGTCTTGCACGCGATATTGCAGTGCACCGTTAAATCTATAAATAAGAGGCGGCTCTCCCTTGTTTCTCATTCTAGGCCTAGACCATAGCGAAACTCTAGTAGTTTTACCTCTCTAGAGATAGAATAATTTCCATGTGCCTGCAGTAGGAGCTCCAAAGTGAACGGATCTTTATTCAAGTAAATATTGTACCTGAACACAAGTTTGTGTACGGAAATAAAGATGAACTTCTTGGATAAACCTTGCAGTGCATGGAATAGGCTAAATAGGATTTTAATTAATGTTATTTATTATTTATCATTTACATGCTTTATTAGTTGATTAAATCTTTCTCAACCCTTCTCTCCTAGTTAAGTGCATTTAGTACGACCGCTTCGAGCACATGCATTACGCGTGGTGATCCCAGCAACGATTAGCGTTTGGTAACCAAGGTTGCATCGGTTTAGGGTGTGAACGGTAAGTGGGAACAGATACTAATGCTAGGTTAATTAAGACTTAGTTAGTTAGTTAAGGTTAGTTAATTAGTCTCTTCACCCTTCACCTCATCAGCATAGGAGATAAAACAGAAAAGACATAAAAATCACATACCTCAGACTTACTTAACCATAAAACCGTGACAAATACAAGTAAGTCTGGGAAGACAACAACTGATTAACCTTAAGTGTTCCATAAGGTGTGTAGGCACTTAGTTTGTAGAGTTCAACCGGATCATGCGTGCTATGCTCGTATTCGTATGGTTGAGTGTAGGGGTAACGTGCCACTCATCATAGGTGCTGTTGCCGGGGACTAAGTGTTTGTGAGCTAAGTAGAACATAGGAGATCACTCACATCATTGGGAGATTAAAATAACCCTTAGGGTTAATTAAATAAAAAATTATATAATGGTTAATCAGCACACTGGATAAGACACAATGTCTTCTTCTTCTTCTCATAAGAGCACTTCACCACCTAGGGATCATACAAGAAATAGTCGGCAGTCTAAAACACGTAATCGAAATCCACTAGTTCCTCAACAATACTTAGTGGTATATACCCATCCTGATGAGTATATACTAGATTTTACTTTTATCCTCCATCAGGATGAACAACTGCGCTGGAGAGACTTGCAAGGTAACATAATGTTACCTCCAGATCGGGTGGTCCCTAACATGCTTCTTCGTGATCTTACATAGATAGGCATGACATAGCTCTATGCTGAATATGTTGTAGGTGATTTTGACACAAGGGATTATCATCCCATAGAAGCACAACGTCTAAGGGACTTGAGGTAGGTGAGCCACCATACATTGTTGAAGGGCAAAGAGGTCCCGCATGTCCTAAGTGAAATTGGAGATGGCAAACCACTTATAATGGGTTCTCCATCAAATGATGTTTTTCCTCCTAACAATAGGGAGGAGATGGGGTATCAGAATCTACACTCCATGATACACAACCCTGGTTCTAATCCCCATGAATGCCAATTTTTCACTAAGGGAACAAAAACACATGACAAGGATGGACATTCTGATTGTCATCATAATCTGGGCCGTAGCCATCGAAGAGAAGGTAAGAAACATCATCATGGCAATGGTTCTCCTTCTTCTTCCCCTTTATCACATCATTCACCCTCTCCTTCCATATCAGGGCATAGTCACAAAGAGCATAACAATGAGGATAAGGGTAAGCAAAATGAGAGACCTTGACGAGAGAGTCAGGAGAGAGGACAAGGGCAGTCTAGAGAGTCTAGGCATGATAGAAGGGAAAGTAGGGAACAATGTAGACATCATAGATGTCATGAGAGAGATGATCATGGAGAACCCCTAGTTGCCACCCAAAGTATGTTAGACATCATGGAGGCAATGAGAATATCAGAAACACATAAAAAAGATAGCCAGATCAAGTGATTAGACATGAATAATATCCCACGCTTCGAAGGGGGATACAACGTTGATCTGTAAAATCATTTACCGGAATTCTACGATTCCTGAGCCTTGCAAAACATAGAAAAAAAGTTGCACAAAATAAAGTTGTTTCTTAGGAAACTCATAAAGGAAGCAGAGAGTTGGTATCGGTCCTTAGAACCAAAAACCATTAGGAGATGGAGTACGATGTTAGAATTGTTTAACGATAAATACCAAATGTACTCCAGAGTGTCTAATTTGTGTAAACAGATCCAAGGATGGAAGCAAGGTACTCATGAACCCTTGGATGCTGCCATGGGTTGCTACTATGCATTGTTACATCGTTGCTCAGGCCATGGTTTCGCACAACAGGATCAACTACGCCACCTCATATATGGGCTAAGACATGAAATTAGGAGAACCATTGGGACATATGCCCAAGAGAGATTATTAGAACTTAGATCCCATGAAGTTCATCGATTGTTGGAGCAAGTAGCTAAAGAAGAAGGGGAGCTATGGAGCAGAGAAAGTGTGGAAGCATATAACTGCGATCCTTCCCTCCGAAAGAGGGGAGTGAGATTCTGCGATGAAGAGGATGAGTCACCACTCAAAGAGTTGGTGAATAGAAAAACCTTGCTACTTTAAAAGCTAACAACGGAAGTTTTAGCAAAGGTAGATGAAATATGGAGCTCCTTAGATAGTAAAATTGAAACTCTCCTAAAGATTGTAGAGGAAGCTAAGAAGGAATGAAGTAGTGACAAGGACAAGAAAAAGAGGAGAGATTCAGGCCATGCACATGACAAGGGTAAGAAAAAAATGAATATTGCCGATGAAGTTGTGGATTTAGACATAGAAAATGACAGTGGATGTGAGATCTGCCAATATGAACATCCTAAAGGATGTTGTCCAATCATCTCACATCTACAAGAGTCTAGGGTGTATGCACTCAACTCAAGACTTAACCAACGGTAGACACCCCGAAGGTTACCTTATCCCCAAGGTAACCCAAGGTAGTTCCACCAACCGTTAATGTACTATCCAAGTGGAACTCCACCACAACCTATCGGGCAACACCAGTAGTGGCAACATCCACAGTCATGGGGGATGCCACCACCTAGACAACAATATCCTTACCGGCAACCAGATCCGTATGGCTATTACATGCAGTAGCTGGTTTCTCCAAGTGACTCCCTGGGTCACACAACTCCAAAACATCACTACCAAGTTTGTGAGTATTTTAGAAGGACTGCTTCTCCTCTGAGAGACATTCCACATGCGTACCATCCTCTGAATCCATCTGCCACTCTTCCACCAGTAGTTCCCATACCACCCGCTCCGAGAATGCAAGGGGAACTCCCCACTCAACCGCAACAACGTAACACTACGAGAGCCCTAAACATTCAATCCGCTGCTGGTTCTAACAATCACAAAAAGAGAAGACCTTTATTCAGAACCAGAAGCCTAGAAAAGCTCTCACAACCACAAGAGGTTGAGTTAGTGCATGCACCTCCAACACACAAGGCTTCGGAGCTCCCTTCAAACCAACACTAGAGCTCAACGCATACAGTTATGTTAACACATACCATTATCAACTGGATCAAGGTAGGCCACCTTCCCAAGAAACTCTCTGACCCTGGAAGTCCCTTAATCTACCTCCAAGTCACTGGGAATGAACCACATAAGGTTCTTCTTGAATCAGGTTCCAGAGTCAACTTTATATCACAAGAAATGTATCAAGCCTGGAACCTGCCCTAACTCAAGAAGAGCAATATTTAACTAGAGTTGGTTGACCAGTCCATCACCATTCCCTTGGGATTGGTGGAGGACATCATTACCACTATTTGTGGTTGGTCATACCCAACTAATTTCCTGGTGATAGAGGTCAACAACAACAAAGGGGACTTCCTAATTATAATGGGAAGGGCATGGCTAAGCACAATAGATGCATGCCTAGGAATCTGCAATCTTTCCTTGGAAATATCTAAGGTAAACATTTATGGAAAGGTCAAGAAGAAGAAATTTCCATGCATCACATATAGTGACTCATTGGGTGATGACATGGAGGAATGCTCAACATCTCCTACATGTAACCAGTGTGCCCTAGAAACTTTGAGACAAAGGTGCCTGTATGTAGCAACCACACAACAAGTGGACACCCCATGGTTGACAGCTAATTGAAAGAGCAACTAACCAACATGCATGGAATGAACTGGGGGAACAACTCATGCCCATAATGAAAGCATAGATACATTGGAATATGAACATCACCAACTTCTACCCCTTAATCTCAAAACATCAATTGGGAGAAGTTGGACACTTCTAAGAAATTCAAATAGACGCTCCTTATTTTGGATCTCTCCCTTTCCATTCAGTCATGGCGGAGATGGTCACCTATGTTGATCATTCGGGGCCCTAAGTTCTTTTTAAGTTTTTGTTTTACACATTTTTATTTTACACATTTTTATTTTACACATTTTTGTCTTACACATTTTTTTTACACATTTTTTTAAACATCTTTCTTTAACTTTTCTTAATTTTTGTTTTACAACATTATTATACTTTTTCATTTTGTGTGTG
This sequence comes from Gnetum montanum, assembly GCA_015680685.1. Lineage (NCBI taxonomy): Eukaryota > Viridiplantae > Streptophyta > Gnetopsida > Gnetales > Gnetaceae > Gnetum > Gnetum montanum. The sequence continues at coordinate 471,325 of MNCI01012490.1, read as the reverse complement.
TGTGTGTTATCCATATTGTAAGTTTGTCATTTAATAAGTGTTCTTAATGATTGTATGAACTATTTTCCTATTGATTGCTAATGTTTGGTTTTTACCTTTAAGTTATGATGTTGATACTAAGGTATGGTTCTTTTGATATTGCAGGCAATGAGTCCACTTCATCCATACATCCACAAATTTCTATGGTCTCTCTCGGCTTGGAAATGTACAGTCCCTTTCTAAATAAGAAATATAATGAATCGGTGACTAGGCATTTCTCAAACTAAGGAAGGACTCAAGGATTGAAAAGGGTGTGACTTTAAGGGAACTTGATGCATTTGCAATGGCCTTTCTCTTGGGTGCTTGGATGTTTTCTTCTTGAGGTTTCTTACCATTTTGATGTTACCCAATTATCAGGAAGTTGAGTTAATAAAAATAATAAAGTCTTTGCATGGTGTGGTTCTCATGCATAAACACATAAAAAATAGTGAGAATTCAAAGCACACCTCTTAGATGAAATAATCATTTGGGCTACAAGCACTTGTTATGGAACTAAAATAAACAAGTTCCCTCTAACTAAGGCCCTTCTTGCTTCCCGTTCTCTCCTCCTTCATTTCGTTAGAATGGTGGAGGCTCTTGTGTGAAGACATTCTTGTTACTTCAAGAGGATGGATTGGCCGAATGCATTAATGTGAAGTCATTGGATATGGTTTTTTTGAGGCCGGACTTGGAATGGGATCTACTAAGTCACATTAATCATTAACTACACAAGGGGCTGTACACCATTTTGTTCTTGGGATTCCATTCCATTCTCTTCTCTCCACCCTTCTCTCCATTGTTCACCTCATTACTGGTTGTATCATTAGTTTATATTTTGGTTGATGCATTATTTTCTTTTTAGTAAGTTCTTGCGGTTAAGACTTTAAATCTTGTTCCAAATAACATTCCTAGAGTCTACGGACTCTTTGAATGTGGGTTTGTTAGGGCATTAAGGTCATGAGCCTACTTTGGGGAGGACCCACTAACATTCCTATTTGGTGCACCAGTTAAATTCTTTCCCTTAACATTTTTGCAATCCACTCTGTTTTGTTCATCTCCATTTGGACATCCATTTCATAGACATTATAGTTGTCTCTTTTTCTCCATATTTCTTGTTCTTTATTCTTTCTCCATTCTATCGCTACCAAATGTTCGCTCTTAGTCATGGGGGTCTAGACCCAAATTTTTTCGATTTTCTCCTAATCCCTACACCTTCAGTAGTCACCACTATGATATCTCTAGACCCATATTAGCCATACCACAACTTAGCCAATGGACCCTTCACCGAAGCAAGGTATAAATTGCAATGTGATTCATTTACACTTGCTAATATAAGACTGTGTTGTGTGTGCAGATGGTAATCATATAACAACGGATTGGATCTAGAGGGAAAACTTGGAATGGAGCAGTGCTAAAGTAGCTATGCAAAGAATGAGATGGATGGCATGCTTATGGATGGACAACAAAAGGTACAATCTTAGCGTTGGCAATAGCAAAACTTCTTTCTCTCTCTCTTTCTCAGCTACAAAATAAGGCCTGATGTCAAATCTATAAGGTGTTCACTCTTGTTTTCATGAACACCAGTTTTGTCTTGTCTTGTAATGATGATCCGTTCACATGTCATCCCATTATTTCCATTTTGAGTCAATAATCCCATACCGTCCCAATATTTTGTAGGGAACTCGAGGATGAGTTTTTATTCAGTCATGGGGGTATGATGGGATGTGATATCACATAGGCCACAATATTGCATACGTGATATCATGTCCACCGCGATATCGCATCCCCCGCGATATCGCGTCTTCCCCTGTGATATCGTGTACGCGATATCGCAGTGCACCGTCAAATCTATAAATAAGAGGCATCTCTCCCTTGTTTTTCATTCTAGGCCTAGACCGTAGTGAAACTCTGGCAGCTTTACCTCTCCAGAGATAGAATAATTTCCATGTGCCCACAGTAGAAGCTCTAGAGTGAATGGATCTTTATTCGAGCAAATATTATACCTGAACACAAGTTTGTGTACGGAAATAATGAAAAACTTCTTGAATAAACCTTGTAGTGCATGGAATAGGCTAAATAGGATTTTAATTAATATTATTTATTTTTTATCATTTACATGCTTTATTAGTTGATTAAATCTTTCTCAAACCTTCTCTCCTAGTTAAGTGCATTTAGTACGACCACTTCGAGCACATGCGTTATGCGTGGTGATCCCAGCAACGATTAACATTTGGTAACCAAGGTTGCATCGGTTCAGGGTGTGAATAGTAAGTGGGAACGGATACTGATGCTAGATTAATTAAGACTTAGTTAGTTAGTTAAGGTTAGCTAATTAGTCTCTTCACCCTTTAGCTCGTTAGCATAGGAGATAAAACAGAAAAGACATAAAAATCACATACCTTAAACTTACTTAATCATACAACCGTGAAAAATACAAGTAAGTCTGGGAAGACAATGAATGATTAACCTTAAGTGTTCCATAAGACGTGTAGGCACTTAGTCTACAGAGTTCGACTAGATCGCGCGTGCTACACTCGTATTCGTATGGTTGAGTGTAGTGGTACCTCGCCACTTATCAGGGCCCATAGTTGTTGGAGTATTGAGTGGTGGCCCTCATAAGGTAACATGAGGTGTTGGGTTCGAAGAGGATGATGCACCACAGTGTTGGACTTGTGCTGAGTTGGTGGATGTAATGGTTTCTGAACTATGATGTTTCTTCTTATAGTCATGTCTAAAGAAAGGAAGCCTTTGATGTTGTAAAGGGTTTCCACTGCTATTGATAGTAGAAGCACAAGTAACATTTGTGGGTTGATGCTATGGTGAAAATCCTTTTGGAACACTTGGTGGCGATGTAGAAGGAGGTGAAGGATGAGAATGTTGAAATTAAGGAGAATTGTAATGTACACAAGGTGGTGGTACTATTAGAGAGGATATGGGTTGATAGTATTAAGAAGAATAATAATGTAACAACCGAAAACTTCGGTGGGAGGAAACACTAAGAGGTTGTCGAGCGAACAGTTTTAACCCCAGATCCGTGTGAGGGTTTTGGTGGATAAAATAGAAATGGGGCACCCTGAACTGTCTGGTCGATCAGACATGGACTTAATTAATGTAACTTAACCTTTCGTAAATGTTATTTTAAATGTGGAACACGAGATATTTAACTGATAATTAATAAATGCAATGATAGAGAAAAGGATGCCAAACAAACATGACAATAAAGAAATAACAGAGTAACTGGGATAAGAAAATGCATCACCACAAAGTTTTGGGTTCAATTCTCTTCTTTGCTTGAAAATGTATAACAAGTTATACAGTGCTGGAGGTGCATAGAGAGTCTAGGAATGATCAGAATGCTCAAAATGCCTCAAACTATGTTTTCGAGTACAAGCTTTAAGAGCCAACAGTACAAAGTGCCAACAAGAAAAAAGCTAATGCCAAGTGCCAATGATAAAAGTGCCAACTACTAAAATTTGCTAACCAAGGGGATTCTCAATTTATTAATCAAGTAAGTTCTCAATTTTCCAACTACTAAATTTTGCTAACCCTTTGAATTGCTAATTTGCCAACATCAAAAAGATGCTAATAATGCTCAAAATTGCCAACCCTTTGAATTGCTAATTTTCCAACCTTGAAAAGATGCTAACAATGCTAAAAATTTCCAACCATTTGAGCATTGCTTGTCAAGGTATTTATAGGGCAAGGAGCACACGAGAAATGAGGATTGGATGACATGTGCCCTAGACCCATGAAATGCTAACGTGTCCATACTGCATGAACATGCATAGCTGGTTGTGAACTTGTCATGCTGCAATTATGCTGTCAATACTAGAGATGATGGAATCAAATATGCCAACAATGTAGATAAGGAATGAGGCACATTGAAATAGCATACCTACCTGCTACGCTTATGCTACGTTATGTAGCATAGCATGTCAGCGTAGCATAGCTACTTGCTACGCTGTGCTACGCTATGTAGCATAGCACAACGTAGCCATTAGTTTGAAAAAGAAGTTTGAGTTGAAGTCAACTACATCCACTAGAAGCTTTGGCACATATCGAGTTAACTTTTGAAGAACTTAATTTAGTTTGCATCTCTACTATGCTATGCTATGCTACGTAGCGTAGCATAGCATAGCAGCTAACTTTATCTGCGACTCTTGCTGAAGTTGCAAACACTTGTTTGAAGCTTTGGTCATGCTAACAGCTACAACTTTTGCCTTTTGCGAAGGGGAGCCTTTGAACTTGCTGAAATTGCATTTGAAACATTTCTTGCTGCTCTTGTATTGTTTCTATGTTGTGCTATGCTATGTAGCATAGCAACTGGCATATCCTACTTTTTGCTCAATCCACCACTTTCTAGTAAGAGATCTTGCTGAAGGACTTGAAGTCATACAAGGCAATTGGTTTTGGAGGCTAGAGTGCTTGTTGAGTGCAATTTCTTCATTGGGACCACTTGGTAAGTTGGGAATTTTTGACTTGCCTTTTCTACGTTGTGCTACGCTACGTAGCGTAGCACCCTATTTTGCAATAATTTACACTTGATTGCCTGAGAAACTATCTTTTGAGGCTTGCTATGCTACATAGCGTAGCGTAGCATAGCAAACTTATTCACTAGAAAACTTTATGAACTGTTTTGTGCATCCTGAGCACCATCGACAATCCCAAGCATGTTTTTTGAATAGACTATTAGCTGGGTGAAATACCCAGGTGGGCAGGCCAGAGAGTCCATCGGGCCTATCAGCTCTGGAGGTAGAAAACTTGCTGAACTGAACAATCTAAACTTAGTGCATTCATTTTCTGACAAAATGTCCTGAGGCTACACTTTTGGAAATGTTTTCCTCATTTTCAAGATCCTAGTGAAGCAAGAATTCTTTGAAATTTTAGGGTGTTTCATTAGCCCCTCTTTGTCAATGTTTGGAGGATGGGCTCGGGAGATGTCGACAAAGAATATGAAACACCAAGAAAGATAAAATGCTAACATTTCTCTTTAGTGATTGTCAAGATGTCACTTAGCTATGGTTGAAAGTGCTAGGATGGCTGTGTAGGGAAAGGGGAAAGGTTAAATTGGGGGGAGTAGGTCTAGGAAAATGGTAGAGATGAGACTTAGTACGGTCCCTCGTCAGAATGCTTTTGAGGAAGTTTTTTGGATGGTCATCTTTGCTTTTGCTGATCTTTGACCTCTCGTCAGAATGCTTAGAGAGGGTCATTGCAAAATAGCTGATGTGCCATTTGTTTTAGGCATGGTCTTTTTTTTTGTGCGAGCTCTTACTCTTTTACACTTTTTCTTTTGTTGTTCTACTGCTTACATTTGCAAACAACCTTGTCGTAGTAGAGGGGTTTCTTTCTTGGGATGAGTTGTGTTACATCCACGTGGGGCTTTAACCTACGTATAGATGCTTCCCATGTGGCGAGTTGTGTTACGCACGTAATGGAATCTGTGGTTAGGCATATGGGAGGGCTTTACACACATCGGGAAAAATTCGTAAAAGAGAGGTGTGATAGGGAGAATTGCGGGTGCAAGGAATGAGGTAAAGGAGGTTAAGGGAAAGAGAAGATGTGCACTCCAAAGTAGCCAAGCTAATTAGGATGGCCACCTTGGAATGATGTAGTGTCCTACCACCTTGGTGAAACACATCTTCGGACCGATGCCCCTCTGGCACGTACCTTGCAAACACAATAATGAGCAAAATAGAAGAAACAACCATCAACTGAAACAAAGGAAAAGGTCTTGCTTACTTCAGATGCTGTTAGAACTTTGGACATTATTGCTGAGGCCTGTGACATCCAAACTAGAAAGGCCAACAGTAGGTTTGGTAGTATCAGCATGGAGTGGTAGGCACCGAGATAGCTAGGAATTGGTGTGATGTGAGTGCTCAAGAGTCCCCACCCAAGGCAAACATTATGCAGTTCAGCTATGAGATGGACTACCCAACAGTTGAACGTCTTTTGGGCTCGGGTTCTGGTAGGGACTGGAGTTCCAGCAGTATTGTGGCCACCTAACCAGGGAATCTACTGCTAGGGTGATGAGCCGTGGTGGCAGTAGCTCTGGAAGGTTAGCAAGATATTAGAAGACATCTCCATAGGATCAGCAAGATGCCAAGGGTAGTGGCATTACACATATTCCCGAGGGTGTTTTCTTAGCATCGTGAACTACATTCAGGAACTGCAACATCCCACCTCGTGTTGGCACTGTGCATGCTCACTTGTTTGATGGGTCATGGATGCATGCTGAGGACATGCCGTGAACCTAGTTTAAGGTCCTAGTAGACCATTTGGTATGGTGGTTTAAGGTCTCAACAAACCGTAGTGCACTAGTTTAAGGTCCTAGCAGACCATAGTGCTAGTTTATTATTGTAGTAGATGGTGGCTATGCTAGTTTAAGGTCCTAGCAGATTGTAGTCTTGGTTTAAGGTCTCGGTAGACCTTAGTGCTAGTTTATCATCATAGCGGATGGTGGCTATGCTAGTTTAAGGTCCTAGCAAATCATAGTGCTGTTTTAAAGTCCCAGTAGACCTTAGTGCTAGTTTATCATTGTAGTAGATGGTGGTTGTGCTAGTTTAAGGTCCTAGCAGATTGCAGTGCTGGTTTAAAGTTCCAATAGACCTTAGTGCTAGTTTATCATCATAGCAGATAGTCACTATGCTAGTTTAAGGTCCTAGCAGACTATTGTGCTAGTTTATCATTGTAGCGGATAGTGGTTAGGCTAGTTTAAAGTCGTAGTGGACATGCTTTGTTAGTTTTACATCATGGCAAACAGTCTGTGCTAGTTTATAGTTATAGTGGATTACCTTTTCTAGTTTTATGTCATGGTGGACAGTCTTTACCAGTTTTATGTCAGACAACCTTTGCCAGTTTTACATCATAGCGGACGATTGCTTACCTTGCTCATACTTCAGATGTAGTATGACATGAGATATGAGTGATTCACAGGATTTGTAAACTCGTTGCCATCCATGTCTACTAGCTTGAAGGTCCTATTCTCATAGGATTTTATGACCATGAATGAACCTTCCCAGTTTGCTAAGAATTTATGCATGTGCTCACAGATAGCCTTGAGAATGAGGTCTACCTTCTTTACTGGTTGTTGATGTAGGTTTTCATGATGCCTCTATCATTGCCTATTTTGATATTGCTCTATGTGACCAAGTGTCTGTGCACGCTCCTCCTCTATGATGTTGAGGTCAACGATCCTCGACTCATTGTTCTGGGGTTCACTCTGATGTTCGATAGGATTATCCGAAGTGAGGGTACCTGCAACTCAAGAGGTAACATTGTTTTAGATCCATAAACAAGGCTATAAGGTGTCCTACCTATCGTAGTCTTGCACATTGTTTTGTAAGCCCACAGCTCATAGAGGATTTTCTCATGCCATTGCCTCTTGCTATTATTAAGCATTTTCTCGAGCAAGTTGATGATGGACTTGTTCGTAGCTTCTGCTTTTCCATTTTCCTAGGGGTAGTATGGCGAGGAGAACGATTGCTTGATGCCAAGATTTTTGTAGAAGGTTTTGGTTTCTGCACTACTAAACTGTGGCCCGTTATCAGTCACAATAGTCGTGGGAAGCCCAAACCTTGTCACAATGTTGTCTAAGATGAAGTGGCAAACCTGTTGGGATGTAGTCTTCCTTAGGGGAATAGCCTCCACCCACTTTGTAAAATACTCGGTGGTGGTGATGATGAAGTTATGCCTCATGGAAGACTTAGGCATGCTAGGTCCTATGATGCCTAGTCCCCATTTCTAGAAAGCCCACATGATCTACATTGGATGCAACTATGAAGGAGAAATGTGTGTAAGATTTGCATATCTTTGGTACATATCACAAGTCTTGACTTTGGCTAGGAAATCATGCTCCATGTGAGGCCAGTAGTACCCTAGGTGTCTGATTTTTGCAGCCATGGCCCTAGGTGCTATGTGTCCATCACACAGTCCCTTGTGTACTTCATTAATGACCTTTTGTGCTTGCTCCTTGTTTACACATGCCATCAATATCCCATCATAGGAGCGTTTGCACAATTCATTGTCTCCCATGAGCACATATTGTCGAGCACTCTTGCAGAGCGCATCTCTTTGGGTATATGTCAATCCACATGGGGGCTTGCCATGTTGCAGGTAGGATTTAATGTTGGCATACCACTCCTGGGTATCTGTAGTGCTAACAGAGGCTACATGTTCCGCTTGATTGATAGGCTTCATACACTCGGTAATCGAAGCGAGTAAACTTGCGAATAGGTATGGTGGCACGTTTAATGCTAAGGTGGCCAGGGCATCTGCTACAGTGTTTTCATTGCGCAGCATGTGTTGAACGTCTGTTGTTGCAAACTGTTTGAGCAAACTTTTCACTAGGTCAGAATAGGGCTGCAAATGTGTAGCTTTGTATGTGTAGACCCCAGTGATTTGTTTCATAATGAGTTGTGAATTGCCACAAATCACCAGGTGTTGAATGCTTACTGCTTGGGCTACTAAGAGGCCCATGAGTAATCCTTCATACTCTGCCACATTGTTCATACAAAGAAATATGAAACAATAAGTAGAAGGTTGCATTTCCACAGAGGGGAACGTAATGACAAAAACTGCACTACCTCCTCACATGGTTGAGGCATTGTCGAAATGCAAAGTGGCTTCAAGATGCAAGGGGACAATGTTGATAGTGCTAACATGCTTGTTAGGGAATTTGGCATCTATGATTGCACGATTGTCGATGGGTGAGGTCATAAGTTACATTGCTATAGCTTGACCCTTTTTTGATGATTGGCTCACATAATCCAAATCAAATTCCGTGGTTATGGCTTTCCACCGAGCTATCCTGCTACTCTCATATAGATTGTTTGTGATATCTCGGAGTACATTGCTCTTGAAAATGATGTTAACCTTGCTACAAAATAGATAATGCCTTTATTTTTTAATGCAAAGACTAGGATAAGGTAGTTTCTCTCCACCTCATTTTATTTTGCCTCATATGCTATCAATGCATGACTTAGATAATACACTGGAATCTCAAAGCCATCATCTCATCTTTGACACAACAGTGTGGCGATAGACATGTCTAAGATGGCAAGGTAGATGAAGAAAGGCTTATCCCTCTGAGGTGGATACATAGTCGAGAGATGTAAAAGATCTTTCTTCATATCATCAAAGGCTTGTTGGCATTCTGTTGTCTGTTCGAAGTAAACCCCTTTCTTTAGTAAGTGTTGCATGCGGTGTAGCTTGTCAATGAACTTCACTATAAACCTTCTAATGAACTGTACCCTTCCTTGTAAATCACTTAATTCTTTAAGATTTGTAGGGGGTGCTAGATTAACGATGGCCTTAACTTTGTCAGGGTCCACTCATATTCCAGCTTCCGATACTACAAACCCTAACATGCGTCCGGTTCTCATCCAGTAAACACAATTATTTGGGTTAAGGCGTAAATCATGCATCTAGCAGTGCTTGAGGACTACACCTAGATCGTTGGGATGATTAGCAGCCTCTTTAGATTTGACCGCTATGTCATCCACGTAGTCGTTCAATGTTTCTAGGATGGAGTCACTAAAGATATATGCCATGGCTCTCTGGTAGGTTGCTCTGGTGTTCTTGAGTCCAAAGGGCATCATAGTATAACAGAAAGTACCCCATAGGATCATGAAGGTTATTGTTAACTGATGACTTGGGTTGATGTGAATTTGGTTGTAGCTGGAGAAATCATCCATGAAGGATAACAAAGCATGACTAACTGTAGTGTGGATGAGTTGATTGATACTCAGCAGTGGAAAATTGTCTTTGATCGTTACCTTGTTCAGATCTTGGAAGTCTATACAGATTCATATTCCTCCCATTTTCTTAGAAACCACAATGATGTTTGACACCCACTCTGAGTAATCAACTGCCCGGATGAAACTAGCTTGATAGAGCTTGGTGATTTCATCCCGTACATCTAGTGTGATCTCTGGTTTAACCTTGCGAGCCTTCTGCTTAACTACTTTCATCTGCAGATCTAAGACAATGTTGTGCTATATGAGCCTCAGATCTAAACCTAGCATGTCATTGTAAGACCATGTGAATACTTCAATGTTATTCTACAGTACCTTGGCTACATCTTTGTGCATTTGTGAATCTAGGAGGGAGCTAATCTTTAACATTTTTATTTCCCCCTGGATGTTATCATAGGTGTCTCAATGAGAGGGTCCTCAGTTACATCCCCAACCTCTAAGTATAGGGCTTGGACTAAACTTTGAAGCCAGTTTGGGGATGTTTCTAAGGATGCTATAGTGATTTCTGCGGGTGAACCCCAGTCTATTGACTCTAGGTTCAGTTGTCTTGCAAGCTCTCCATGTGGACTTGTCAATGCTAGAGGTGAAGAAAGGTCATGGTGTATTGCCATTCTTGCTCATCTTACTACAATGAGATGAATGCCTAGTCAAGGGATACTTGTTTGTGGCAACAGTAGGCAGTAAGCATTTGTAAAGCCATAATGAGATGTGAACAATTGAAATAACTATAAAATATGATGCAAAATTTGCAACCTACCAGTTTAAAGTCATAGCTGATTTCCTAGATGCAAGAGTGTAAAATTGCTAGTTTAAGGTCTTTTCAGATTACAAACGGGTTAGATTTTCAAAAAGTATTAGTTTAAGGTCTTTTTGAACCACTAATAGACTACTCTAGTGAAACTAGGAAGTATTAGTTTAAGGTCTTTATGGACCACTAATGAGATCGAACCTATGTGTTAGAACTACTAGTTTAAGGTCTTTGCGGATTGTTAACTTGATAGATGTTGTGGGTTAGAATTTGCTAGTTTAAGGTCTTTGCAGATTGTCTAGATGCAAAAGTTCGAAGCTACTAGTTTAAGGGCTTTGTGGACTCTCTAGCTAGTTATTTTTGCAAAGGCCAATGACTAGTTTAAAGTGGATGAAAGTTTTCAGTCGGGCCCACCTCCCATAATGCAAATAGTGCCACTATGCCATGGGGGAATGCTACGCTCTACGGAACATCCCTCATTAATTGGGAAGATTAAATGACAAGTTCTTTTTTAATGTTTTAGCTATAAATAGGGGTTTACCCCTGATAAATTTGTCATTTTCACCATTCAGAGCTTACATTCAGAGCATAGAGCGATTGTGCTAACTAAGAGTAAGGTGATTCAGCATAGCATCCAAGAAAGAATTGGCAACCGAAATGATGGCTCCCAAGAGAGAATGCAAACGCCTAGCACTCTCCAAGGTGGACGAAGTGAAGTAGACCCTGGGGCGTGTGTCGTAGGCACATGTTGCTGTGCGAGAGGAGACCCCATCAGCTCGATAAGTTACTACACTATTCCCCTTTATTTTTTCTATGCTGCAGTTATTGCTTCTACTTTCTCTGTTTTCATTTATGATTTTTGTTATGCAATCTGTGTTTTCTATCATCATTTTGTTGCTATTTTGACCACTATACCATCGTTGTTATCAATTAGGCCATGACAGAGGTACAGATGCTATGCTAAGGTTGCATGCAGTGTTGCCTAAACCACCATTGCTATGGCTAGCTTGTCGCAGAAGCTTAGGAAATTTTAGCAACTTAGCGTGAGAATAGCGTAGTCTACAACCCTTAGGAGGGTTTGCCACATGTGTGATTTGACAGCGTAACATGTGTCTATCATGGTGTACTGCAAATCATTTTGTCAGGTAGAAGATTTATCAAAACTAGTGCAACGCATTGAATTCTTTCTTGTCAAAAGATTTGTGTTTAGCTTTTTGTTGCTATGCTAGGCTAATTCTGCTATGCTATTACCTTCGTGTTTTTTTTTTGCTACACTCCATGCATGGAGAGAGTCATGCTATGCTATCTGCTAACTGCTAATTCTGCTACACTATATGCAAGTCCCACTTGAAAATAACATTAACATTTGCAATTGTGTTATGCAGGATGGTGCTAAGGCCCATCTTAATTATCCTAGAAATCGTAGGGGTCCTATGCTACCTAAGTGAGTTGGTGGCCAACGTTCCTCTACCCCATGCATGTGTGGGGAAACAAGTAGTGTGGTTCCAAGAAGGTGCACATGACTTCCTGCAATTTCTCCTCTAGCACTTTAGTGTGATTGTTTGGTCACACCTGTTGGAGGAGGTAGCAACCGTAGTGACAGAAACCCTATTGCTTGGGGAAAATTGGGGTATTATGAGATTTTTAACAAAGCGAGCAATTAGGAGCGGGTAGGGAGAAGGATTCAATTAGCACCCAAAAAGTTTGAGGTGTCTGGCTTGGCTTTAGGAGATGCCCAAATACAATTACTACCATCCGTACAACACTTTGTTTATTGCCTACCATATGGGAACCTGCTTCCAGAACCCACCAGGAACTGTTTACTATGCTGGCAAGTGAGTTTTGTAGACACATTCCACTATGCTATGCAATGCATGTTACACTAAACAAATGTTAACAGTGTGTTTTCGTTACTAGGTTTTTTATCAATAGGGATGGGCTTCACGGTGATACAGATGCATTGGCTTTGCACAGATGGCACTGTGGGAGTTTTCTTCCATTAAGAATATGCACACAGGTGTGATAGGCCAATGCAGGGGTGAGTACATCTACTTCAAGTATGGGAGGTAGAAAAGACTCAATGTTGGCTTTGCAGTGGGGCTTTAAACTTGCTGACTAACCACATTCAGGACACTGGACTCATGGAGCTGTTCCTGGCTGTGAACCTGAGCATCCCTGCTACTAAGATGCTAGCCCTAGCCAACTCATTTTATGAAAAGGTAGACCACTTCCACACATGTGTGCACGGTGTGCTGGTGGTCCTTGAAATCAACGACCAACTATTCATGGACCTCTTCAGTGTCCCTGCTGATTGTCTCCCTGTGGGGAGAAAGATCAAAAAAGAGGTGAATCATTAGAGGGACATTGCGGAGTGGCTAGGGGTGGCGAAAGGGTGAAAGGGGATCCTTATGAAAAAAGCGAAGCTAAAAGTAGCCAAAGACATTTATCCCATCTTCCGTTCCCATGCTTTCCCCAAGCTACTTTCTCAAGGAAAGATCATTGGGATTGAGCAAGCTTGGGTGATGAGGGAGGTCATGGAAGAGGGGGCCCATTACAACTGAGCTAGGCATCTCTACAAAGGCCTGCAAGATGAAATGATCAAGCTTCATAAGAAGCATGAGTTCCATTTCAATGTGCATCATGCCTTTTACGTAGCTTGCTTGTGACATGGAATTCTTGGTGGTACATGAGAATGGAGCCTGGGTTATGCAAGATCGTAATAAGATTTCCAAACCATGGATCTGCGAAGTCTTCCAGACCACCCGAGCCCAGGATCCCCCAAAAGCAATTGGGAAGTCATTTTCCATGATGACCAAGGATTAGGTGGCCTGCAACTTCCGTGGCTAGGACAACATGGGAGAGGCACCCCCTACTACTACAGGTAGCGTATCATAGGGGAAATGTCTCATCACAGAGGTGGTTGCCACCAAGTTATGGCGAAAGAGGTTTTGTCCAGCTGAGAAGCCTCCCCGTACAGAAGAAGAAGAGGGGCAGGCATTGTGGTTCAAGCTTCATAAGATACAAAAATTCCATTGGTAAATGCTTTTATTGGTTTTCTTGTTTCTTTACTTACTTTGTTAATGCTTGCTACGCTATGCTTTGCTAGGTAGCATAGCATAGCGTAGCATCAATTTTGAGTTAATATGCTATGGCTTGATGTGAACTTACTTTGCTGTTAAAGGAAGAAGAAGAAGAAGAAGAAGGCAATGAAGAGGTGTTGACCCCCAAAATGGGGGTGGCTAATAAAGATGTGAGGGCCTCAATGATAGAGGGAAGGGCCCTGGTCAAGAGAGAAGGAACCCTTGCCACAAAGGAAGGGGCTCCCGTTGACAAAGAAAATGCCCCTATCAACGACGGGGATGTTTCGGCCAACAAGGAGGATTCCCCCACTAATGAGGAGGATGCTAGTGCCTTAAAAAGAAAGGCCCAAATGAATAAAAAGGAAGCTCATGTCAACAAGGAAGGAACCTCTGCTGATGATCCTTTTGCTATGTACATTTCAGCATTGGAGGAGCAGATGAATAAGGAGGGTGCTACCATAGTGTTAAGCTAGCAAGGAGGCAAGCTACAATTGGACGTTGGTGAGTTTGACTGTATATTCGACAGTATGTCGATGGGTGACGCCCCTGCTATCACCCCTGAGTGTTTGCTGGGTAGGAGCCTTTACACTATCGTTTGTGTTAATCACTAGCTGTATTGTAGTCCACCTCGATCATGACTAACGCATTTGGTTATATGGCAAAAACTACTATTGACACTACAAGACCTTCCTTGATCTAGCTGGAACCATGGGCCGAGACCCCTGACAAGCTTACATTCATGTAGGGGGTTATCGATGACATGATCTACCATCTCAAACAAGTCGATCAAGAAGTGGGTAAGTAAAGTGGCTACGCTAGGCTTTTAGCTTACTACGCTAGACTTCTTGAGTTGTCAAAATTTGCTATGCTACTATGACTAATGCATTTTTATGTGTGATAATAGCCTCTCGCCTCAAGTGGGACCCAAAATAAGCCATAAAGGTGGACGTTGTGCCTACATTCCCACTTGAAGTAACCAAGGTGCCTCTTCACATATACGATGAGGATAGCAAATATGTATTGCACTTGGCATGCTCCTTATGGGAGTGTAGGTGCATGAATGAAGACCTATGGAAATGGGTCCAGAGGAAAGAGAGAGAAAAGGCCAATTTTACCATCAAGGTGGGAGACCTCCATTCTAGGAACAAGTTCCCTCTGGCCTGTGATACCAACGATGGCAGTTGGTGCATGGTCTTTATAGATTATGCAAGATATTGACCAGCTGTGCGGTGCAACAATGAGGCCACCTGGGAGATAATTGAGCAGCAGATGCAGATGGAATTGTTGTCTCAGAAGAACCAAGAATGGAAGGATTATAATGCTAGATTTTACAAGTGGGGGTAGTCCCAGAAGAATCACAAGCATATGTATAAACTGGAATGTGCCACCTACCTCAAACAATACCAAGATGCTTCAATAAAGTTGTATACTTATGAAGCATTCTTGGATGTCATTGGTGCTTCTGAGGCTTACAAAAAGTTCATGTAGCAAGTGATAGTTAGTGAGTCCCCTAAGTAGGAAGTGAACCTTCCCACAGGTGAGACCGGCACTACCTATTTTAATCCAGGATCACCAAGATGGATGGCCATCGAAAAAGAGAAAGGTACAACCAAGGATGAATTGAGCGATAGGAACTAGGTGGATATTACCAAGGAAGAGGTCTGGCATAGGCTCATGATCAGATTGGATGACATACCCCTCGAGATAGATGCAGGGCTGTCTCAGGTTAGTAACTTTTTGTGATGCAATAGTTTATGTTTTTCTAGCTATTATGTGTAACTCTAGCTAACCACTTCATGTGCATAGTGTAGATTCTAGATGAAGAAGTAGGACCCCTAGAGGGCGAAAATGATGATGTAGAAGAAGGCAATGTAGAGGGAAATGATGCAGGGGAAGATGACGTATGACAGCAGGGATTTTGATTTTTGTATTTTTGTAAAACTATTGCAAGATTATGGAAAGATTGATGCTACTCTAGTTTATGCATTATGTATGTTATCCATGCGATCGGTTTCTATGTTTTTCGTTTTAGTTTTAGGCCATTTTGGGTCATGCATAGTTTTAGGTCATTCCGAGCCATTGCTAGTTTTAGGCCATTTCGGGCCATGGTGTGATATAGTTTTAGGACATTTCGGGCCATGCATAGTTTTAGGCCATTTTGGGCCATGGTGGTAATGATATAGTTTTAGGCCATTTCGGGCCATGATGCAATATAGTTTTAGACCATTTTGGGCCATGGCATAAATAGAAGGTATGTTAACAGTTTTATAAAAGTAAGTTGGTGTAGCGAGCGTAGATGGATGAACACAAAGCCAATAAGCGATAAATGTACAAAGGATGTTAACTGGGCAAGAAGTAGCAGGGTTGCTACGCTATGCGTAACTACTTTCTAATCCATCGTGGATTGGGCGAGGTGTAAGGCTGAGACGCTTTTCCTAGGCATTCATCTACATCATTGTCCTCCGCTTGGAAGGGCAACTTAGCCCACACATTTTCATTTTCTGAGCCGGCATGCTAGGCTAGCTCTTTCTCTAAGCAGTCAGTATCTATGAAGACAAGCACTTCATTCTTAGAGGTTATGATCTTCAAACCCTGCTCCATATCCATGTTATTTATTACTTGCATTGCTACCTTGTTGCCATGGATTACCACCTCCCTACTTGCATAGGGTAGATGGATCTCTTGATGTATGGGCAAAGAGACGATCCTAAGTTGTGCTAACCATGACCTCCCTAAGATCAGGTTAAACCTGGGCTTCTCTTCTACCATGATAAATGTCGCATTAGTAGGGAACTGGTCCCCTGCCATAAAGTCAATGTGAACCGTGCCTTTCACCATGACCCACGCCCTGTTGAATGACTTCAAGCATGATGTTGTCGTGGATCTAATTTGATCAACCAAACCCATATTATTCATAATAGGGAATGGGATGACATTCATGGCAGCCCCATCATCAATGTGTACCCTTCGGATCTTATGTTGACCGACCCAAATTGTGATGAAAAGAGGTGTTGTAGTCACCTGACCCTTTTTAGGGTCTTCCCTAATGGAATCATCACAAAAAGTCAATTGGGATGGCTACGATTCTACAGGCGTAGAAGGAAGTATAACTGAGTGAATTTCTTTTTCTTCTGCTGGCATGTTCTCATCAACTGGTATTGCCATTAACATGCAAACCAGAGCCTCATGGTGTGTAGTAGAAGTCATAATCAGGTCATAAAGGCTCAATGTTTTGTTTTTTTGTTTCAGAGCCTGCTTGACCTAAGTGAGACCGCTTAAAAGGTCTGGGCCACCTTCTTTTTTACTACCTTTATACTCTTCCATTTGTCCCAGGAGATGAATTTCCTAAGGAGGGATATTTTTAGGTCTAGGATCAGACCCTTTCAGGTGAGGTGGCGATGATCGTGCACGCATTGCAACATCATCTTTCGACAACAAGGACATAGATGCAAAGGGCAAGGGCATAGGCTTGGAAGTACTTGGGACGGTACGTTCTATTGATGCCTCACCTATCAAATGCTCTTCTCATTTTTTTGGATAAGAAGACTGAGGTGTTTTCTTATGCGGGGTGGGGGTGATCGAATGGCTTGGCCCCCTGATGACGAATGGTGCTAACGGTGTTAATGCATGTAGCGATGGTGCTGTTTTGCTTATAAGAGGTGTAGGGGAAGATGTCTGGGGAGGGACTCTCAAGATAAATGATTGTTGTAGAGTTTTTTTAGCTGTTGGTGATGTTGGTGTGCTATGTTGAGGCATATGAACCACAAACAGCTGTTGGGGTGGTCTAGGATTACAGTCAACGCCAATGGTGTTGATAATGTAGTCGGTGTTGTTGGTGTTAAGAGGATCTGTGTAGATATGTAGAGATTGATTTTTGGGATGCACTGGGTTTCTTTGGTCTAAAACCAGTTTCCCTTAATCAATCATTTTTTGGATGTCATCTTTTAACGCCATGCAGTAATCCATGTCATGACCACACTATTGATGGTAGTCAAAGAACTGCTCCAGCCTGTAATTCTTAGGCACTAGCTGCTCATTGGGCAAGGCCAAGGAGGGGTTCCTAAGGAGTTTGCAGTACTATTGATGTTTTTTGGCTCTCTCCTCTGACATTCACTTGTGTTGGATATACCCCGACCCCAGTAATTTCTTTAGAAGTTTTGAAGGCTTGATGGGCAGTGGGGTATATTTAGGGTAATCTTTATGCTCAAATTTTGGCTTGGGCAGTGCAGATGTTTCGAATGTAGATGTGGAGGGTTGAGTTGCGTTGCCCTAGTTGGGTGTGGGGTCAATTTCTACTGTGGCCACTTTCTTACTATTGTTTTTGGGCTTGGCTTCATTTGCCACAGTGGCTACTATGGCTGTTGTAGCCTTACCCTTATGTTTGTATTTATTCACAAAAGTGTTCTTGTATGCAACATAGTTCGAGTCTTTGCTTGCCTTGCCACGTATTGTATGATCTTGGTCTGGGCGAAACCCTAACTAAGAGTCCAAGGAGTGAGATAGTACATTTTGGACTTAATAAAGTTGTTCACTGCACCCTTAAAGACGACCAACATATGGGCCTCTACGATGGGCTCGCGGATCTTGTTAAGGATAGTGATCTGCCACTGTATGAATTTCTAGACCGGTTCTAGTGGATCTTGCTTTACACTCATTAGTTGATCCAGTGTAACCTCTAGTCTCAAGTGATACTTGAAACACATTACAAACTGGGTTAGAAGCTCCTCTAGGATTGAGATGGAGAAGCATGGGAGTGTGCAATACCAGTCCAGAGCTTTGCCTGTCAAAGACATAGCAAAGATGTGGATGATTGTGTGTGGCCATTGTTGCAAAGGAAGAGACTTAGATCTAAATATAACAAGATGCACGTTGGGATCACCCTCCTTGTTGTATTTTGTAAAATGGGGGAGTGACATCCTACGGGGTAAAGTTAACATGGGGACTATTGAGCTAATGGGATCATCATGGTAGAAATCCATGATTTGTACCATGTCAGAGCCAACAGTCTTGAGGCATTTGATTTCCTTAGTAAGGGTCTAGATAAGCTAGAATTCCTGATCTAGACCTAGGGATGATGCAGATGGTTGGGGAGTTGCAGGGATAGCTCCCATCTATGATGTGGCAGGGGCAACGACATGATCCATAGGCAGTGCCATTGGGATAGCCCCTATGAGAGGTGCTGCTTGTGGTGTCCACCACCCGGTAGGTGGCACTGTTGGGGCAGTAGCCGCTAGTTGTGCCATGGGGTAGGCCATTTGTGTGGCTGGTGGGACAAATCATAGTTCCATGCTTGGTTGTACTATTTGCAGGACTTGTTATGTTTGGTGGTAAGCATAGTGGACCATTTGCAATGGCTGCGAAATAGGAGAAGAAGTGAATGTGGTCCATCATGTGGGTGGGACTGGGCCCACCGCTAACGATGGGACAAGTGTAGACACCAGAATGGATGTGGAAACTGCATGCGACTATGATGTAGGTGTGACGTGAATGTAGGGTAGGTAGCTATGATCTGTGCATGGTGCAGTGTAGGAATGGACTGAGGAATAGTTTATGGAGGGGTAGTGGCTAAGAATGAGATAGGGGAGTAGGCATGTTGATACGTCGAGGACATGGAATGGCTACCCATTGTTAATAAAATTGCGGTTTGTATCAGTGTGGATGTGATCATAAAGGGAGCGGCGGTAGAGAGTGGGTTTGTCCAGAAAGATGGGGTGGGAGGAAGGGTGGCATGGTTAGTTTGACCCCCATCCTCGGATTGGGAATCCAGTTCCTCTTGTCCATGTTGGAATGCCTCATCATGGTGAGACACTATGTCTCGTGGCTTCCTAGACATAGTCAACCCTATCAGCTAATCTATGAGCCATTGATGGATTTGTGTCAGAGGAATGGAAACACCAAGAGTGGGAATAAATTCCTTCTCATTATAGCAAGCGAACTCGAAGTTGCGCTTGTCTTCGAGTTCTTGTACATCTAAGGGCAGATTTTCCTGAAATCATTTTCGTAAGGTTTAAAGAAAAGGGATTTGCAAATAGGAAAAACAAGGAGATAGAATGGCAATCAGAGGCTTACTATCCTACAGGATTCCAAAGGAACCGTCACAGTGACCGATCTACACCACATGATGCGTAAACAATCACAAAAGGGTGTCACGTTTACACTAGTGTGTGATGGGGTATAGAACATGTGCAGGACTACCATGAAATAAGGAAAATGCACCAAAAATCCCTCCTTCTAGTGCCAGAAAACTATAGCGATCAAAAACATCAGTGGCTGGAAACACCAAGAGGTTGTCAGGCAAACAGTTTTAACCCCGGATTCATGCAAGGACTGTGTTGGATAAAAGAAAAATGGGATGCCCTAAATGGTCTGGTCGATCAGGAAGGAACTTAACCAGTGTAACTTAACCTTTCGTAAATGTTGTTTTAAATGCGGAACACGCGATATTTAACTGATAATTAATAAATGCAATGATAGAGAAAATGATGCCAAACAAAGATGACAATAAAGAAATAACAAAGTAACTGGGATAAGAAAATGCACCACTACAAAGTCGCAGGTTTGATTCTCTTCTTTGCTTGAAAATGTATAACAAGTTATACAGTGCTGGAGATACACAGAGAGTCCAGGAATGACTAGAATGCTCAAAATGCCTGAAACTATGTTTTCAAGTACAAATTTTAAGAGCAAACAGTACAAAGTGCCAACATGCAAAAAGCTAATGCCAAGTGCCAATGCTAAAAGTGGAAACTACTAAAATTTGCTAACCAGGGGGATTCTCAATTTACCAATCAAGTGAGTTCTCAATTTTCCAATTGCTAAAATTTGCTAACCCTTTGAATTGCTAATTTTCCAACATTGAAAAGATGCTAACAATGCTCAAAATTTCCAACCCTTTGAATTGCTAATTTTCTAACCTCGAAAAGATGCTAAAAATGCTCAAAATTGCCAACCGTTTGAGTGTTGCTCGTCGAGGTATTTATAGGTCCAGAAGCATGTGAGAAAGAAGGCTTAGATGACACATGTCCTAGACCCATGAAATGCTGACATGTCCATACTGCATGAACATGCAAAGCCAGTCGTGAACTTGTCATGCTGCAATTATGCTATTGAAACTGTAGATGCTGGAGTTAAATATGGAAATAATGCAGATGAGGAATGAGGCACACTAAAGTAGCATAGCTGCCTACTACACTTGTGCTACACTATGTAGAATAGCATGTTGGTGTAGCATAACTGCTTACTACACTATTTAGCGTAGCACAACATAGCCATTAGTTTGAAAAAGAAGTTTGCATTGAAGTCAACTGCATCTACTAGAAGATTTGATGCATATCAGGTTAACTTTTGAAGCACTTCATTTAGTTTGCATCTCTACTACACTATGCTATGCTACGTAGCGTAGTAGCTAACTTTATATACGACTCTTGCTGAAGTTGCAAACACTTGTTTGAAGCTTTGGTCATGCTAACAGTTACAACTTTTCCCTTTTGCAAAGGGGAGCCTCTGAACTTGTTGAACTTTCATTTGAAACATTTCTTGCTGCTCTTGTATTGTCGCTATGTTGTGCTACGCTATGTAGCGTAACATAGCGTAGCAACTGGCATATCCTGCTTTTTGCTCAATCTGCCACTTTTTAGTAAGAGACCTTGCTGAAGGACTTGAAGTTGAATAAGGCAATTGGTTTTGGAGGCTAGAGTGCTTGCCAAGTGCAATTTCTTCATTGGAACCACTTAGTAAGTTGGGCCTTTCTGACTTTCCTTTCCTACGTTGTGCTACACTACGTAGCGTAGCATAGCGTAGCACCCTTTTCTGCAACAATTTAAGTTTGATTGCCTAAGAAAATGTCTTTTGTGTCTTGCTACGCTACATAGCATAGCAAGCTTCTTCACTAGAAAGCTTGCCGAACTTTTTTGCACATCCTGAGCACTGCCGACAACCCCAAGCATGGTTTCTGAATAGACTATCAGCTAGGTGAAATACCCAGGTGGGCAGGCCTGAGAGTCCATTGGGCCTAGTAGCTCTAGAGGTAGAAAACTTGCCAAACTAAATTATCTAGACTTAGTGCATTCATTTCCTGCCAAACTATCACGAGGCTACACTTGTGGAAATGTTTGCCTCATTTCCAAGATCCTGGTGAAGCAAGAATGCTTTGAAATTTTAGGGTATTTCAAATAATAGTGTGGTGAGATAAAGTATGTTGACCCAGTTGGAAAACAAGATGTTGAGCTTGATAAGCACTTAGGTTCAGATGGTGTGAAGGGTGTAACTAGTTTGGGGGTGGCCTCCCCCACAATTGGGATTGTTTCCACTATTATCAAACAAAGTATCTCTGTACGAAATCTAGATGTAACACTCTTTCCCAATGCTCCTATAAATGTGACAAGATTGGACATTGGCCCTTGGGATGATCATATAGGCAAATGTTGCATTGATGCGTATGATTGGTAGTTCAGCTCTTATTTATTTCAACCCTTCTTTCCAATTGTCTAAGGCTATTTTGTCCTGCTTCTTGGTTCTTCATGACTCTACCTCCAATAATGTTGGCATATTCTCCACATTTTTTATGTATCCATGCCATCATCTTATTGATCTTTGCCTCAACTTAATCCAATGATTGTAATACTAGAAAGGATGGTTCCACCTCCTTGTGGGGAGCTGATTTCTCCTCTTTATTATCATGGTCCCTTGTTGATTTAAGGTTTTGGGCCTATTGAGATTTTTCAATGTTCTCCCATTTAGCCATTTCTCCTTCTTCTTTTGCTACCTACTTAATAAGCTCTTGGAATTAATGGGTTCATTGTTCATATAGTTGACCTTAGACATACATTCCTAGGGTCTCCCTTGTTTCATTATGGAGCCCATCTATGATATGGTACATTAGCCTTTAATCGGAGAACCCATGGCCTGGGTAGTTGTTTAACAGTGCATAATATCTTTCTAAGGCCATGTCCAAGGGTTCATTTTGCACTTGTTTCTACTCTTGGATTTGTCTCCTCAAGGCTAACACTATCACATAGGTTTGATATCTTTCATTGAAAAGTTCTATTATTGTTGGCCAACCTTAGATTGATTTTGGTTTTAAGGACCTATACCATACTTTTGCTTGGCCAACGAGTGTCATAGGAAAGAGCTTAAGTTTTTTCCACCCATTATCAATGTTGTTCCATGCACAGGCATTGTAGAAGGCTTGTAAATGTTGTTGTAGATCTAAATCATAGCCTCTGAAAAACTTGGGAAAGTTGTTCAAGTCAAGCCTAGGTAGAAGACTTTCCTTATGATGCCTACGGGATATTCAAAGAGCCTCTTGTATTTATATTAGGCTTGTAGTGGCCAATAGGGGTTCATCGTCACTAGGTAGATTATACATTCATGAGCTAGGATGATGTTGTCTTTGTTTATGTTCATAGGAAACCCCTACATCAGATTGGGTACTCCAAACTTCATCTTCATCATTGTATAATTTGTTGGTTCTCCAATGAATTGCCTTAATAGTTGTTGCATTGTCATAGTCTTGTGAGAGAGACATTGTGTGTGAGTTTGTGTTTGAATTAATTGAAATTAATTTCTTTTCAAAAAGATATATTGTTAATACCTTGTCACAACGATCTTGTATGATATAACTAATCTAAATAACTAGCACCGTCCCTAGCAATGGTGCCAATGATGAGTGGAAAGGTACCCTTACACTCAACCATACGAATACGAGCATTTCATGCACAATCCGGTTGAATTCCATAGACAGCCTAGTTGTGGTATCTAGATAGTTACTCGCTGATTGTAGTTTACTGTCTTCCCACCTGTACTAGTATTTTCTTTGTCATGTATGGTTTAGTCTAGAGTGAGGTGTATGATGTGTTCCTAAATTAACACTACTCCTGGAGGTGATGGAAAATAATCTTAGCTAAGCTAGGAGGAAAAGGGAGAGAGAGAGCTATACTAAGATGAGATAGGGAGAAAGAGTCTAAGCTAGCCTAAGCATGATGAGCATTCATTCCTTAATCATCCATACACATCTTAGGCCTCGTGGGCGACTACCACTGGGATTACCAAGTGCATGGCTCGAGTACGCTACTAGGATATCAAGCAGTCACACGTAGATGCTCATGATTAAGTTGTACTCATTCCACATTTAATAACAATTAAAATTAAGTAATTAAACTAAGTGAATGCTATAATGATGAAGTAATATTGATATTTATTTTCAGTCATGTGTGTGTCCAAGTACGTCATACTCGAATAAAGGATGTAGTACAATTACAATCATCACATTACAGGCATGCACTGGGAGAAAGGGTTGAGAAGAACTAAAAAAGAAACTAACTTCTAACTACTGACTGAAAAACTAACTATTTCAAAACTAACTCCTCTCATGTGCCTACATGTGTATTTATAGGCTCACATAGGAGTCACGATATTGTGTATCCAATATCATTATTTGGGTTGCGATATCACATACCCAATATCGTGGATCTGATATCATAGCCTGATGAATCACAATTAATCATTGACAATAGTAGTGAGGTTATTCAGAGGTGCTTGGATAAAATATACATTCTTTGGATTTTTGGATTTCTTTGGATTTATAGAAAATTTATGGCATTTTTGGACTTTGAAACATCTTTAAATATTTAATTGGAAATCTTTACCTAGCCCATATCTTGAGACTTTTGGGCTAGAACCTTTATGCCTCATGAAAAGAGAAACAAAATAACCTTTCTTATTTGAGGGGTTCTAACTCCTCTTGCATTTTGATGTAGAGTACCCATAGTAGCTATGAAAACATTGGAAGAGGGACATGGGACAAAAGGTGGATCAATTCTTTACAATATGAATTCTTTAAAGTTAAAAAACAATTTTTGCAAAATAGAAAACTTGTAAACTTTTTGAAGACATAAGCCATGTACCTACTTTTATGAATAAATAATAGAGTATGATAGATATGTAATTGTCATGTTTGTCATTTAGACTATGATATTGCAAAGATAAATTTTCATTTAAGTGTGTTCTATATATTCAATAAAAATCAATATTCTTTTATCATATATTAATATTTTATTAATTAATACTTTAATTTTATTAACTAATTTGGTAAACTTCAATGTGAATATCCTTATTTCTCAATGTCTAATTAAGGTGAAACAAGTGTCATTAGAATTTTTATTTTGTGTACTATTTTATGATGCAACTAGCCAAAATTTTCAACACCTACAGTTTTGTGTCTACAAAAATCTCTATTTTTCTCTACATATATTTTATTTAATTATGTATGCAAGTAATATGAAATTTTGCTACATTGTATTTCCCTACTCTATTTATGTTTGTAATTAATAATTTTTATCTATTTTATGGCTTCGCTTTTGAATTAGTAAATCAAGGTTAAATCCAAATCCTTAGGGTTTCATAGCATCTCTATTAGTTATTTATATGACTATAAATAATTAATAGAGGTGTTATACTATGTGATGACTTAGGGAGTGATTTTCCCTAAAATGTGCTTGATATCTTATCCTAACCTGGTTAACTTCAACCTAAGAACTAATTCTCTTTTCTAGCAAAGTTCCCAACAACTTAACAAAAATATTACTCATGATGATCATTTGATAATTGTTCAAGTTATTTTATCCCCTTTTGATATAATGAGGTAGCTTTACTAATTTTTTAATGCTAATCTAATCCTTGATCCATTGCTAAATTTAATTTGTACCAAATCTCTCTATAAATAGCAAGTCATGTCCACTTTAATAATTATGCATATAAACCATCTAAATGTGCATCTTTGCTAGATGCTAGCTTTTAAATATCCTTTATGACTTCCTCAAGAGTATATTGGAGAGGTGCTTGTACAATAGAAATAGAATTATTATCTTATTTTGTAAATAGTTTATCTTAAAATGAGAAAATATCTTGAAAAGAAAGTTTAGATGATGAAGAGGCTTTATGATGAAAATAATCTCGAATCTATCTAGGCTCCTTTTTAATTATGTAAGCAAAATAATCCTGTTACTCTCTAATAAATTTCCATCTCTTGGTTCTAGTCAAGGATTTATATGCCTTAACTAAACTTTGTGTGCATGACTCTTGTTTACATTCTTATTATTTTATTTAGTTGACATACAATCCTCATCAAACTAAGTCTTCTAAGTACCCTATTATCATGAATGCACAACTTACTTAGTTGTAGTAAGAAAAATTTGTTCAAGCTCTTTATGTTATCTTTCAAGAGTCTATTTATTATGTGTTGCATCCATATACTTTTCCTTGACTTCTGGAGTGACTCTACATTAAATTTTTTTTTGTATTCTTATTTTTCATTATCTGAGAAATAATTTGAATTTACAACAAAAACTTTATATGATGATAGCAAGACTTTAATAAATCTTCTCCAACTTTTAACTCCTTAATAAATTAAATATTATCATATAGGGTCATGTGGAGATATACAGGGTCTCCTCCATTAGTGACATGATGCTTAGTTTTGACTCCATCTGCTCCACCTTGGTGGCTGTGAGCTTCACGGTGAAGATGTTGAAGGAAAACTTATATTGGAAGGAGATTTTGGAGGGATGGTAGATGAGTGAGGTGTGCTAGTTGTCCATCATGGAGTAGACACTGGGATGCTGCGTTGGCTCCATGTTAACAATGTATGTGGAGGTGGTCAGTTGCTACTAAGATTAAGCCAATTGCAATTGCAATATCAAAATCAAATGCATCAACTAGAGAAGAAGAAGAAGAAGAAGATTCATGGTTGATTTTGAGAATAATAGTGTGATTCCAATTAGAGTTATAGGCATTGATGGTATGCTCCATTGCTTACTCCTAATGGAGTCTATATACGTTGAAAACTCTATGATTGTACTTTGTCGGTAGCCTTGTAAAATTAGAAAAAAGTGAAAAGAAACACAACATGAAAAATAAAGCTTAATCTACAAAATGGTTCAAAACTAGGCTTGAAAGTGCATGCACAATGATAGTGCATTGTGCATGGCAGGTTCAGCATGTGAGGCTAGACTCATGGTGTATGCATGAGAAGGTAATATGTGTGCACTATGTAGTTTTGTGCAATGAATAGTGTGACAATGTAAAATTTCAAAAGGTGCAATAGGAAACTTATGTGAAGCATATGGGAGGTTAGATAAGAAATGAAATAAGAAAACATTCCATGTGTATGGCATTTGCACAAGAGAAATCATGTGCACCATCCATACTATTATGTTATTTTTGTTCCTTAAATATAGAACACACATCATCATATACGTAAATTTCATATTTTTAAAATTTACAAAAAAAAATTAATTAATTTACATGTGTATAAGCTATTTTCATACATAATCATCATTCTAGCCTTGTCTCACTTTTTTTTGGGGTCTAACACTCCCATTCTAATCTTGTCTCGATAAGAAGTACAAAATGGGATCAACTGCATCTCTTTTTTGTTGTTCACTTCTATCAAGTGTTGGATCATTATTAGATTATTTTTCAACAACAATCCATCCCTATTACTTCTAATCATCATGTCACATGGAAGATTACCTTGTGATATTAACCTCCTTCTTTCATATCTAGAATTGGGACCAATATTGGCAGAGTTAAGCTATTTTCATACCATTTTTGAATTAAGGAAATGGTATAAGCCATTTTTCCAATTACCATTTAACCTTTGGGTGGTCCTTTTTTAAAATGAAATTAGACCTACCAAAGGAAAAAGTTTGGTGTTAGGTTGACATTCAACTATAAAACCTTGCCAAGTATTATGCATGAGTTCCTTTTTAGATTTGCACATGCTAGGGCATTTCCAAAAAGTGATGCGCAAAAGTCATAAAGACATAGGATAAAATGATCAAATATTAATTGAAAAAACTAAAAATAAACAAGGATATAGCTCTTCATATAGGTGAATGCCGAAAAAAAACTCATGTAGCTGATCCTATTTTGTTGGGACAAAGCTAGGATGATGATGATGATTAAATATACATTCATTTGGTGAATGAGCATTAAACCTTCTAATGATAGTCCTTTGTAGACTAAGGCTATAGATGTTCATTTAGTGAATGAGAATTAAACTTCTAGGTTATGACCTTTTTGTAAAGTGAAGTTATACTCATTTGATAAGCATTGAAAATTTTTCAAAGTCCAAAATTTTATCTATACTTAAGAAAGAAAGAAAGAAAGAGGTTATTATTTGGAACAATGATAAGATGCTTATTTTTCAAGTCATAAGGCCAAGTTTAAATCCAATAGCCTATAAATAATGTAGTGAGGCTCAAAGATATGACTCTATCAAAATGACAAAAAAGTCCAAGAAGCACATGCCCAAGTGAATAAGGATCTTAAATGTGAAGGACCAAACAACCCCCAATGTTTTGCTTATTTTGATGGATTTAGATAATGCATAATTATACCTATAAATGGCTAGTAACCCAACTATAAATGGATTGTCATGCATATTGATAAATTATGTTTTGTCATAGCAACAAAATTAGGCATATGATATTGGAGCCATAATATCGGATCCCCAATATTGAGGCACAAGCTTCGATGTTGCATATCTAATATTGTGGACACGTGCAAGCCTATAAATATGATACTTAGGCACACAGTCTAAATAAATTTTCATTCTAATCGTATGTATATTCTTGTAGTTTATTTTTGTAGTTTTAGCAATAGAGTGAATGCCTATAATGTGACATTAAGTAGTTTTTTAGAGTCTTTATTCGAGTGCACTGTTCTTGGGCATAGTTCATGATGGAAATAAAGATCAAGATTTCTTTCCATCATTGTAGCATCCACTTAGCTTTATTGTTTTACTTAGCATAATTCTTACTATTTTCCTTGTTTAATTAGTTACATTTCTAAGTACTTTACTTTCCTTGTTTATAGTAAAGTGAAATGAGTATGACTAGTTTTGAGCATTAAATGTAATTTTTTGGTAATCCAATAGTGGTTTCACTTGATTCACTCAGTAGTGAACTCACTTGGTAATCCTAGTAATCTTTGCATAAGCCCAAGATGAGTATAGCAAGCTAAGAACAGATGCTCATTGCTCTAGGCTAGAGTAAATTATTTTACCATTTTCCTTAGATTTAGAATCATTTCCATAATTTACCATCATAGCTAGGAGTTATGGCCAACACAACATCAATATATCATATACCTCACTAAGAGCTAAACCATACACATAGATTATACTAGCTCCATGTGGGAAGACAACGATCACAAACTTGAACCAATTACAAGCCTAATCACATTGCCTTGTTCATGGAATTCAATCGAGCTACGCATGAACACTTGTATCTCGTATGGTTGGGTGTTGGACTACTTCACCACTCATCATTGGCCCTATTGCTAGGGAAAAGTCAATGTATGCTTAGTAATTAATTTCACAAAGTTCATTGTGCCTGGAACACTAAGTCAAACTTTATAATTCTAAGAAAATCACACTTAAATAAATGTCTAAAGATACAACATGGCTTCCAACAAAAATATGACATCAGCTACAAAGGAACTTCGATGAAGCAGTGATAGAATCAAAGAAGAAGAAGACTAGGGTATGCCAATGTAGACAAGAATCTCATATGCTCATTGTGATCCTTACTATCTTAACTTCACATTCATCTTTCATCAAGATAGTCAGTTAAGGTGGCTAGATCTTTAAGGGAATTCTTTTGTACCACCAAGATGTTCAATGCTCCTTACACTCCAAACTACTCTCAAAGGGATGAAACTAAGTGAAGTAATGGAAGGATATCATGAAACTAAATACATGACCAAATGATATGAACAAAGTAGCAGTTAAGAAAGGACCATGCCACGAAGGCAAGACATGAACAAGAGAAAGGAAAGATAGTTAATTCTATTGTGATCTTGGAGGAGCTTGATGGAGATACATTTGTTGCTAAACAACTCCACCAAAATCAAGAGTTCTAGTCCCAAACACCTATCATTTGATTAGATGAACATGTCAAGAACAAATCACACTTTGAATTAGCAGAGATGCTTCAACAGGAGGAAAAATACTCAAGGCACAAGTGGGAATCAAGTGTAATTATGTGCATATAGTGATAATAAGTGTAATCATACAAAGACGAAGAGTTCCATGTATCGCATATAGTGATAACAAGTGTAATTATGTGAAAAGGATCTAGGCTATCAAATGAGAGGAAACCAAGGTAGGAAATAGATGTGTTGAAACAAGATGAATACAAAATTATCTATATGTAGTAGCCACCTAATAAGAAGGCACCCAGTGGTTGATTACAAGTGAAGAGACTCAATCCAACAAGTACATGGAACTAGAAGAACAAATCATTAGTACCTTTGTAGTAGAAACTAACAAGTTAGAATAGTTAAGGAAAGGATGCTCCTATCCTCAAATTAATTAAGAAGAAGAAATAGACTAGGGACACTTGGAGATCCCAGACACAATGGAACCATAATTACGAGAATTGCATGCCATGTCGAAAACATTAGAATATGCATTTCTAAACAACAAGAAGCCAATGATTATCAATGTTAACCAAGACAAAGAAAAAAGAAGGAAACTACTAGAAGTGCTTAACAAATTGCCTACAAAATTGGCATGGTCTTATCATGTGATCATAGTAATTGATCCATGAATTTGTCAACACTAGATCTATACCGATCTTGCAATCAAACAAAAATGTCTACCTTAATGAAGGATCAATCCCAAATTAAAGGAGGTAGCTAAGAAAGAATTGGAGAAATTGATAAAGGTAGGATTCATCTATCCTATTTTGGATAATGAATGGGTTAGTCCTTTAGTGATAGTTTCAAAGAAGGGGGATAAATGGTGCATCTGCATTGATTTCTAGATGTTGAACTTTGCCATGTTCAAGGGTCACTTTCTGTTGCCATTTGTTAATCAGGTCCTACACACAATTTTAGGACATGATTATTACATTTTTCTAGATGGGTACAATGAATACAATTAGATCCCCATTGCACCTAAATACCAAGAGAAAACCACATTCACCTATCCATGAGGAACATTTACTTACAGACATATGTCCTTTGTTCTTTGCAATGCACTAGCTAGCTTTTAGAGATTGGTATTAAGTTTCTGATAGAAGTAGATAGCCAATGTTGTTGAAGTATTTATGGATGATTTTCCACATATGGGCTAGATTTCAAATAAGCATTGCACCAATTGAAGTAAGCACTTAAAAAATATGTTAAAACCAATTTAAAGCTCATCTAGTAGAAGAGCCATCTCATGGTCCAGGAAGGCATATAGGACATAAAATTTCCTAGAAGGGTATTGAGATAGATCTCAAAAAAATTAGAGTCATCCAAAATATTACTCAATGGTCACAGATAGTGAAAGATGATGTAAGATCTTTTTGAGTCCATACAAGATACTATAGGAGATTCATTGAAAACTTTTCAGATATAGCCAAATTGCTTGTAGAACTCAGAAAGAAGGATGTACAATTCAAGTGGACTAAATCATGTGAAAAGAAATTTGAAGCCTTGAAGTAGAAATTAGTTGAGATACCAATCCTTCAAGCTCTAGATTGGTCAAGACCTTTTCATATCATGAATGATGCTTCTAACTATGCACATGGTGTAGTACTAACACAACTTGATGATCAGAAAAGCCCATTCTACATGCACTATGATAGCAATAGAATCATTAGAGCATAATTAAATTACACTAAAATTGAACAAGAGTTGATGGTCATGGTGTACATGCTTAAAAAATTCAGACATTATGTGCTTGGTTATCAAATCTATGTCCACACCAATCATAGTGTCATCTGATTGCTTATGAACAAACCAACGGTTAGTCCCAAAGTGATAAGATGGCTTGTGATTCTTCAAGAGTTTAACATCATAATGATTTATAAGAAAGGAAGAGAAAATGTAGTAGCTGATCATATATTAAGGTTGAAATGGGATTCAAACAATTTAGTGGAACCTTTATAAGACCAATTTCCTAGTGAGGATCTATTTACTAGAACATTAAAGGTTATAGATTCAACAAGGAAGCCATGGACCACAAAGTAGTTAACTTATCTAACAACACAAGAGCTTCTTGTTGAATGGAGTAAAAAATAACATGAATAATTCCTTCATAGAAAAAAATAGTACACAAAAATCAATGGAAATCTATACAAGATCTATGAAAATGGGATCGTTAGATGGTGTGTGTTAGAATGTGACTAGCAGAGAGTTTTATAGGATGCTCATAAAGGCCCATGTGGTGGCCACTATGCTCAGCACATATTGGCACTCAAAGTACTAATGGTAGGCTACTTTTGACCTACTATATATAGAGATGCCCACATTTTTGCACAAACTTGTAAATGTTGCCAAAGGGATGGAGGAATTATGCTAAATATGAATGACCACAACACTAGATACAACCACTAGATCCTTTTAATATCTAGGGAATTGATTTTATGGGTTCTATTAAACTAATGCTAAATGGAAAAGTGAATATTATTATGATTGTGGATTACTACACAAAGTGGGCAAAGGCAGCAGCAATAAAAGACTATGCAACAAAGAGAGCTACCAAATTTTTCCAACAACATGTGGTGAATAGATTTGGAGTACTAAGAATGCTTATATCAGATAATTGGACTCACTTCACTAGTGCTAACTATAATAAACTCATGCAACAACTTGGGGTGAACCATAAAATAACAACACCATATCATCCCTAAGCAAATGGTTAAGCCAAAGTCACCAACCATGAACTTACTAGAATACTCACTAGGATGGTTAGTAGGTTTAGATGGGATTGGAGTACTAAATTAAATGATGCTTGATGGGCCTATAGGACATCCTAGAAACTACCTATAGGGTACACACCATACAAGTTGGTCTATAGAAAGTTGCCAACACTTCAAATCCAAGTAGAGTTTCACACTTTAGCTACTACTAGTGAACTTGACCTTAATCTAAATTTAGCTAAAAAGAAATGTCAAATGAACTTGAATCTTTTAGATGAGAATCAGCTAGTAGCACTTATGAGTAGTGAAGTCCATAAGATTACTCCAAACATAGCCATGATTCACGAATAAGGAAAGTAACCATGTAACTGGGTAACAATGTCCCTTATTATAATCCTAGTAATTTATCACAAAAAGCTAAATTCTAGACACTTTGGAAGGGACCATACATTATGCAAGCCATTTATCTATCTGGTTCCTTACATATCCACCACCCATCTAGTTCACGTAAGTTTATCCTTGTCAATATCCAACAAGTCAACCCATATTATGAATACTCCAAGGAATCTATCTAACCTAACCATCAGTCTTCTACTTATTCTAGCTTCCATTTAATGGATCTTAATAATATTCATGGGTGAGTCAATTTAGAGCCATAGGTACCTTACCAAATTTTTAATTTTTCTTCTTAATTTTCACATTGTTTGATATTTTCTCATTCTTTGATACTTTTCATTTCTTAAATTTTTTACATTATTTGATACATCTTTCAATTCTTTGACATTTTCCATTGTTTTAACATTTTTCATTCTCTACACTTTTTCACAATTTTTTCTATCTTCTTCATTTCTTTCATACTTTGTTTTCAAAACTTTTGTAAATAATTTCGATTACTAATAAGACACATTACAAATAAAGGCAAGATGTAGTCCAATAAGGTGAAGATTTCTCTATACTATCAAGATATAAGGGACTGATTATTTGAACAATGAGCCCACACCATCCATTCCATTAATAAGATGTTCTTACCAAGGCCATAATGATATTCTTTTTCATCATACAACTAAGAATAAACCTATTATTATTATGACTGGACTGAAAAGTGAAGAACCAAGTGGGAATGTAAAGGGTATGACATCAAGAAGATTTGTGGATTTTCTTGGATTACTTTTGTGAGTTCTATCTTTTTGCTAAGGTTGTATTATATCCTTGTATATCTAACAAAAAATGGGAGTAAGAGTAAAATAATTGTTGCCTTAAAGGTTGACATAAGAAAAAAAATAAAAGAGTACAAAATAAATTTTTGGGGGTCCCATTGGAAAGACATGTTACCCATGCCTGAAGATAGGTGGCTTCCTAGAAATATACAAAATAAAAAATTTCCATAAATAAACTCCTCCCTTAGGACAATATGCCAAGTGATAATACTCCTTGCAACATTAATAGTCTTACAGTTGTAATTCCAAGAGATCAAATAATGCGATGTCACTGGATGATGGTCTGGACTTGGTTTGAATCTTGGATAGAAATGTTAGTGATTACTTTAACCACTAATAAAACACAAGAATTTATTATGCCTATGGTAATATACCTTACATCCTGATCTTTACAATCCCTTCTAAGTCCATCTCATCTCACTGTAAGAATAGTCATAACTTGTGGTTTTGTGTAACATAGAGTTATTTTCCCAATTTGGTGGTACTAACATGTGTGTTTTGCTAAAATGATATGCATTACATTCAAGTCCTTAAGTGCCTAAGAACACTTTAGGCATGGTTATACAAGGGCATTAAGGGCTCGAGCTTGCTTTGGGGAGGACCCACTTGTATAACTGTTGTATCTTATACCTGCCAAGTGATTCCAGATCATCTTGAACCTTCCAACATCAACAAACTTCAATAAATACTTTCCATATCATTTAAACTATCCATTCTCACAACATGAATTCATTATCCTTCTTATCCATCTTATGAATTTTCGTAGCCCAAGATTCCTTCTTTATGAACTCCCAATAATAAATATTTGATAAAAATATGCATATCTCCATCATCTAAACCCTATGAGTAACCTTCAAACCTTCCAGACATTCAAACACATCATTTTTTCCATCATACCCTTATGAAAATGAATTTTTTTAGGCTTTGATATTGGGTTCGCATCGATATCAGATCCTTGATGTTAGGTCCCCAATATTGGATCTACAAAAAGTATAAATAGGTAGACACTTAGTGCCATTTTCACCGTTTTTTCTATTGCACCAAAGGGAGAGTTTTTCAAATTTTCTTCTCTAAATTGAGCTATGACCTCCTAGCTTCCCCAAGCCATATACTCCACATTAGTGCTCCAATTTTTGTGATTTTTGAAAATATTTGATCCTGGAGTGCTCATTTTAGTCATGAGGGTGCTAGGAAAATTGGAGTTAATTTTTCAAAATTTGCTAATGCCTAGAAGATATTTTAAGGGTACATATGAAGTGAAAGTTGAATTTTTAAGGAACAATCAATCATATTAATGCCAAAACACTTAAATAATGTTCTTAACAAATAATAACCATCATTATGAGCCATACATGAGGAAAAAATGAATTGCATATATTTTTCTAATTAATAATGAGGAATTATTTTAGTTGAGTGATAGTTTTAACTTAGTAACTTTAGGTTATAAGTTTGATTCTATTAATATCACAAGTTCAATTCTACTTAATAACAAAGAATTATAAACTACGGTATATTGAAAGGATTCGTTTTATGTTTCCTTGGTCTTCAAATCCCTTATTTTCTATTCCCTTATTCCTTAATCCCTTTCCTATGTATGACAATTATCAATCCTTAGCTAATCATCAATTTTCCTACTTTCTTGGGTCATTTTTCTGATTAACTTGCCTATTTTTCTTAGTACCTTCTGAAACACTGTTAATATCCTACTTCCTCTTCCAACATTCCATTTACCTTTACCACATCCTCTATCACCTCTGCTACACCTAGCTAGCAACATCACAAAAAGGCCTTCATCACTACACTATTATCATTACCTAGTTTATACCTAACCTATGTTATTGTGTTTCATGACATGACATTGAGAAATTATCTCATAATAACTTAGGTATATACATTGCAGAATTTTCAGCAAAAACTTCAATATTCATTTGTGAATATTTTAATGCAAGGATAGGTTCATAGCAAACAAAAATTATTTGATGAAAACATAAAATTGGTACTTTAGATATAGTTGAAGATCACAATTGCACAGGACATTTTTCAAATTGCACTATTAATAAAATGTCTCTATAACTATTAGAATGGATAAAATTTTTTGATCTTCTCATTTATGATGGCCTTACTAGATTTTCTACATTTTCATTAATTACTTTCATAGAGTCACAAGGTAACTCTTGTATTAAATTAATTTTATGTTCTTATGATAATACTAAATTTATTAAGGAGTTGAAAATTGGAGAATATTTAGTGGAGTCTTTCCATCATCATGTGAAGTTTTTGTTGCAAATTCAAATTATTTCTTAGGTAACAAAAAAAAGAATATAAAAATAAAAAAAAATCTCAACATAGAATAATCCCAAAAGTTAAGAAAAAATATGTGGATGCAACACATAACAAATAGACTCTGGAAAGATGGCATAAGGAGCTTAAACAAATTTTTCTTACAGCAGCTAAGCAAGTGTTGCATTCACAACAATAGGATGCTTAGAAGATTTGGTTTGATGAGGATTGTGTGTAGGTTAAACAAAATAATAAGAATGAAAAAAAGAGTCACATACAAAGTTTAGTTAAGGCATATAAATGCTTCATTAGAACCAAGAGAAGGAAATTTGTTAAAGAGTAATAAGATTATTTTGCAAACATAATTAAAACAAAGCCTAGATATATTTGACATTATTTTTTTTCATGAAGTCTCTTCATCATCTAATTTTTCTTTTCAAGATATTTGCTCATTTTATAATAAACTATTTACAAGAGAAAATGATAATTCTACTGTTATTGTATAAGTACATCTTCAATTTACTCTTGAGGAAGTCATAGAGAGTATTTAAAAACTAGCATTTAGCAAATATGCAAATTCATATGGTTTATATGCATTATTATTAAAATGAATATGCCCTGTTTATAGAGAAACTTGGGATAAATTAAATTTAGGAATGGATCAAGGATTAGAGAATTAGTTCTTGAGATGAAGTTAACTAGGTTAGAGTAACATGTCAAACAAGTTTTAGATAAAATTACTTCCTTATTGATCACTTAGTATAACACCCCTATTAATTATGTATAAAATCTTATAAATAAGTAATAGAGATGCTACAAAACCCTAAGGATTTGGATTTAACCTTGATTTACTAATTCAAAAGGAATCCATAAAATAGATAAAAATTATTACAAACATAAATAGAGTAGGGCAATACAATGTAGCAAAATTTCATATTACTTACATACATAATTAAATAAAATATATATAGAGAAAAATAGAGATTTTTGTAGACACAAAAATGTAGGTGTTGAAAAATTTGGCTAGTTGCATCATAAAATAGTACACAAAATAAAAATTCTAATTACACTTGTTTCACCTTAATTAGACATCTAGAAATAAAGATAAATTAGTTAATAAAATTAAAGTATTAATTAATAAAATGTTAATATATGATAAAATAATATTGATTTTTCTTGAATATATAGCACACACTAAAATGAAAAATTATCCTTGCAATGTCATGGTCCAAATGGTGTAGATGACAATTTCATATCTATCATACTTTATTATTTATTCACAAAAATAGGTACATGGCTTAAGTATCCAAAAAGTGTACAAGGTTTCTATTTCACAAAAATTACAAAACATACAAAAATTATTTTTCAAGTTCAAAGAATCCATCTTGTGAATAATTGATCCACCTTTCATTCCATGTGCCTTTTCTAATGTTTTCATAGCTACTCTAGGCACTCTTCATCAAATTGAAGGAAGAGTCAAAATCCCACAAATAAGAAAGGTTATTTTGTTTTCCTTTTCATAAAGTATAAAAGTTCTGGTTCAACATTCTCAAGATATGAGCTAGGTAAAGTTTTTTAATTAAATATTCAAAAATATTTCAAAGTTCAAAAATGCCATAGATTTTCCAAAAATCCAAAGAATTTATATTTTATCCAAGAATCTACAAAGGTTAGTTCTTTGTTACTGATAGATCTTGAAATAATCTCAATACTATCTTTGAATAATCCTTGTGACTCCAAATGAGCTACTCATGGTTAGGTCTTAGCAATAGCCTCACTATTAACATGCTCAATAGTCAAGACAAACATATCATCAGAAAGATAAGTCTTGACTATGTCTCACCTCATACCACTGTTGTGTGTGGGTCCCTCCAACATGAAGCCCACATCACATTAATATAAATAAATAAAAAGGAGGGTTTCCTACTAAGCCAGCCAAAATTAGCTACCCACATTGGCTACTAAGTTAGGTAGCCCTCAACAAAGGTTTCTTGAGTTAGGTAGCACATGACATTTTCCTTGGCTATAAATCCAAGGGAAGAGACAAGTGGGTGTAGGGGGAAAAGAGAAGCCAATGGAAAAAGAGAAAGAGATCCCAAAGGGAGAGACACATAAATAAGCCTTGTGAGCTTAGGTTTCGAGGAATTTTTCCTTCAGAGGTGTGAGATTTCTCTGTGTTATTCCAAGAATATTTTTTCTTGAGGATGTGTGTCAATTTTGTATACCTCTAGTAATTAACTAGAGAGACATTTTTGTATTCCTACTATTTATTAGTAGAAGAATATTTATTTGGAGTTTGGCCCATGGTGAACCACATAAATCTTTGTGTTATTACTTTGCACTTTACTTCCACTGTCTACTCTATTAGTTTATATCCTACTTTTAACACATAAGTGGGAAAATACTACACAAGCCAATTCATGGTGCTATGCCCTCTTTTTCCCAACAGCCACTAGACTCAACTCCTTAGTGTCATGGTCTCAACTAGTTTCCTAGCCTCACATGAACTTAAGAATCAAAATCCAAGGTAGAAAATCCATTCAAACCTTGTTTCCATGGAATGGATCCCACTAAGAAACACTCCATTACTACATGAAAATGGGTGCATCTAAAAGGTTCATGATTACCACTACCTACTAAGCAAAATTGGTCCCATAATATTATTATTTTATTTAAAAAATATAAAATATTTTTTAAATGACCAAAAATCTATAAATGCCCAAATTTCACAAGATTCTTACAAAATCATGTTTATATCAAGAGTTGATCCAAAATAATCATAAATTATCTAATAAGCAAGTTGGACAAAGTTTTTACATAATCCAAAAATATACATAAAAGATAGAAAATGGTTTGGATACCAATTTCTATATAAAAACAAGCCCAAAATGATGAAAATTTGGCAAAAGCTTAGTAGAATGATTAAAATTTTGGGAAAATAATGCAAAAGTAGAAAGTAGAAAGAAAGCATGCAAATCCACAACAAAATAGGAGAGTGACATAAAAAGGAAAGTGATATAAGTTGTTTTACAAAATTCACAAAAAAATAGGGGAGCTACATTAAAAAAAAAAGTCATAGAAACTTTCTTACTTATGTTGGTAGGGCTTTTAAAATTTTCTTATGTTCTTTCTTTACCACCAAGATGCCTAAAATTAGCTTTTACTTCACTTTAAACTAGTGCACAAAAACCCCCTTTACAATCCGAATGAGATGTACCAAAGGCCATAATCTGTTTATGAAATGAAACTTTATTACGTCCAAAGACCCATAAGATCTATTGGAAAAATATTACATTTTCGTGAAACATAAAGATAGACTCTACAAATTGACCAAGCACCAATAGGAGCATTAAAAAAAAATCATATAGGATTTTTGTTGTAACATTATAATACTATCTCAAATGGGTAGTCATAACACAAGTAAGAAACACATGTAACTCATCTTCAAAGACTCCTCATATGTAGAACCTATAAATATGCTCTTCTTAGGGGAGTTGAATCCATCTTCCACTTTCAATTCAAAGATGATGAGAACTTAAGCAAAGCTTACTGATAGCATTCTAGTACATGATGGAAATAGTAGCTAAGAGATAGTAAGCTTCTAAATCTAGTTTATTATGTCTAATATGGTATAAATAAAATTTCCTTTTTCCTTTTACATTAGTTTACCTCCATGTTAAAATCTTTTTCTTAACTAGCTGTCTTAGGAATCAACTCATGGATTCCATCAAGTCTAGCTGCACTCAATACATTCATTACTTTATCAAATTAAGGACCATTATCAAAATTCCAAGATCTACTAATAATTACATCAACACAATCAATTGGAAGTACATTACATTTCAAAACATCATAAAAATTCCAAATTTAAAATTTTAAAACACATTTGTTTCTCAATTTTCCAGAGAATTCTCTTGATAATTAATGTACCTTGTAGGATCTTGGATGAGGATTAGTTATCAAACCTAATCTATTAATTGTTCTAGATGAAATAACATTTTCTCAATCTCGCCCATCAATCAAAATATGAATCCATTCCATACTAAGTAAATACCTAGTCCTAGTCCAAAATAACAATTTTCTATTAGGATGATCTCCTTTATTCATATTCCCCATGAATGCATAAGAGTTTAATTTAAAAATTTTCTTAATATTGGAAGCTTTAGGATTACCTCTTTGAAGAGCTTAGCTTGATGTCTCCTTTATTTGGATGTTTTACATATCCTTGCCCTTGGCTACCTTGACAAGTTGACATTGTCATTGCCTATGTCCCCATTCTTCACATTTGAAGCACTAAATCATTGATGAGCTATTGCCTTGACCCTTGCCTTCCTTGCCTTAGTCCTTCCTAGCTTTGTCCTTCTTGTTATCCTTCTTAGTCTTGTTGTCATGGCTGCCATCCTTATTTTTAGATTTGGAATAGGATCCCTTCTTTGATTTGGGTCCCTTTTTCTTTCCCATGGAAGCTTGTTTGCCTCTATTCCCAAAGCACTTAGTTTCTTTTCTACCTTAAGTACCAAATCATAAGTCTCATCAAGAGTTTGTGGCTCATAGAATGAGAACTCATATTGATACATCATTTTGAGACCTCCTAGAAAGATTGAAAACCATTCATACTTCTCCAAATTTACTTTAGCTTGATATAATGGTTCACAAAATTTGATGTAAAAATCCTTGACATCTTTGTGACCTTGCCATAGGAATTTTGAAGTAATTTCAGTTAGCAAAAGAATTTCTTGGTTATCTTGACTCTATAATGAATAAGCTTATAAAATTTTTGTTTTTAGAAATGTTAGGAATTTATCTATAATTTCAAAACAACAAGTACTACAAAAGTTATCTAGAAGCTATGGATATATGATATTCTTTCCAACCTATAAAAAATTATTATAATTCTGGTAGTAAAATTTTGATACATAATAACTCAAAACTTGTTGAGTTTTTGATGAAACAATTTTAATTGTACCTTTCCACAAATACTAGATTTAAAATAAATCTATAATCACATCAAATAATTATGAGATGAGGGTGTAATAATCCAAGCATTGGTTAACATTCATTCTTGTAAAATTTCAAGACTTGAAAAATATACCAAATCTCAAAGAAAATATCTTCAAAACTATAATAGATACTGATATGAAATTTTAATTAAATTTATCCACCTATTATAGTTTTCAAATATCTCTAAAATCACTAAAAATGATTACAAAATGACTAAGATATAATTTAAATAGTGAATGCCCCAAATTCTAATTGTTCAACTTCCAAGATTGAGTAAATAAAAATGAATGATATTGATGAATTGATGAGTTTCTAAAAGATTAATGAATTGATGATGAAATATCAAAATTCTTGATAAAATTACATTGATGATTTCTTGATACAAATTTCCAAGAGATTCCTTGGATATATATATGTAACAAGTGGGGCAAAGTTTACTAAAAATAACACAATAGAGACCTAATGATAAAATAACCCTAAAAAGTATATATATGGATTGGGTCCAAAATACCATTATAACTTCCCATCAATCCAAAATTTTTCTTTATTTTATTAGAGTAAAATTATCTTATATTATAATAGAAAATAATTATCTTCTACTCTAAAAAACCAAAAAAATAACTTCATGATTGTCAAATGTCTCTAAAGAGACTATTAAAATTTTCTTCTTAATCTATATTTCGTTAGATTCCAATCTCTAATGGGTTGATCATTTTTCCTTTCATAAGCTTGGGACTCATTTTCCCACTAAGTAGAAGTCATCCCTTCTAATATAGATTCAATAATAGGTACCCTTAACTAGTTTGGCACTTCTTCCAACTCAAAGTGCTTATTAAGTGTCTTCAACCAACTTGAGAAAGCATTGGTGACATCTACATCGATGAAAGTCTTTAATTCTATGTATGGAAGTTTAGTAGCATGTATTAACATTCAAGAAAACCTTGATTCATCCCCATGATCAAGCTTATTATGAGAAGAAGTTAATGTTGGCAATGGAGCTCTTGGAACTTTGACCTAAGGAAGTGAATTTTCTTCCATTGGAATTCTTAGCTAATGGGTAGCTAGATGATCCTTTCTCATCATTTTTTCCCCTCCACCAAGTTGAGAAACTTCTTCATCACCATTTAAATGTGAATTCCCATCATCTCCACAAGTTTAAATATGGCTAGGACCTACATTCTTATCTACCTTGGCACTAATCTTATCTAATCAAGAAATCATCAGTTGAAAGGAAGACTTCATGCTCTTCATGTCTCTATTCAGGGCTTGAACCTATTTCTTCTTAAGCACTATCTAAAATTGACAAAAATTCACAACCAAATTCCCTAGAAACAATCAACCTAATGCTCCAATACCAATAATGTTGGAGTAGGTTTACTTTGTTTTAATCTTCAAATCCCACTAAATCTAGATATTATGAAAAATACTAAATATGCTAGAAAACAAAAAACTAGCTATCTTTAATTAATGTAATGAAGATTATAATTAATGATTTCAATATTTACAAACATTCAAATCACTTACAACACTCAAACAACATTGTATAGCATGAGTCTTTACAAGCACACAATGATTATCCTCAATGCAAGGCACAACTGAATGTGATCCAACTTACATAAGTACACTAGAGACACACATAGGCCAAACACACATACAATTTAACCATAGAACTGCATACACACTCGTGCACTCACAAACTTATGCTTTCATGCCTTTCTCCTCAACTCTAATCATCTCAAAACATTAATGAGACGCGATATGCACAAGCTGCGATATCGCGTACGCGATATCACGACTGCCACGATATCACATCCCCTGCGATATCGCGTCATCCCTACGATATCGCATACGCGATATCGCGGTCCACCATCAAATCTATAAATAAGAGGTGGCACTTCCCTCATTTCTCATCCTAGGCATAAAGTAGCAAAGCTCTGGTAGATTGATCACTCCAGAGATAGAATATTTTCCATGTGCCCACAGTAGGAGTCCCCCAAATGAACGGCTCTTTATTCAAGTAGCTTTGTACCTGAATGCAAGTTGTGTATGGCAATAAAGACGAGTCTTGTAGATAAACCTTGCAGTACATGGATAGGTTTTCTTTCATGTTATTTATTACATGTTGTTAGCGCAGCATGAGTACAACTTGATTACGAGCATTGACGAATGTGTACGGCTAATCAAGGAATCGACTACTCATCGCGATTAGGTTCTCTCACCCTTATCTCCTAGAACGTGGGGTAAGTATGACTTGGCTACGAGAACCTACGGGTATGTATGGCTAGTCAAGGAATCGGCTGCTTATCACACTTATGAAACACCGTGAAAATTTCGGGTCGGCCTCAGGCGAAGATTCTTAATTTGAGCAAGAACCTGCCTCAAATCTGTCTAAGGACAAGTTTACGCTCCATCACGCATGGCAGCGTAATGAGCGTAATAAGCTCCAGGACAGTTAAAAGCAAAGTCCAGAGAAACATGACGGGTTGGCACTTGTTCTCGCAACGTTTAAACAACTGATCTTTACGTGCGTTACGCGGCGATGCGTGCTCGTGCGTAGGTCAGAATGCAAACACACGCACATTACACTTCGTCACGCACAGCTGCGTGATGAGCGTAAGTTACACTTTGATTACACTCCACCGCGCGTAGCTGCGTGGAGAGTGTATGTTACATTTATGCTGCGTCACGCACAGTTGCGTGATGAGCGTAAGCGCGTTGTTGTTACACCTAGGTTGCGCTCATACACGCAACACAACGTGAATGAGTGCAAACGCAGCCGAGACACGCCTATCATGGGACTGCTCTTTACACGCACAACACGCAAACGAGCGTGTTGTGCGTAGTCGCAGTTCGACTTAAAAGAATCGCGTCAACAGGATCCGCGACATTCGGGCCCACATCATCAGGGTTGCGCGTGTCGCGGCCTATAAATACCCCGGCTGACAAATATACAAAAGAGGAGATTGGGGGGGGAGTTGGCCAGTTGACAAGTTAACAAACCAAAGCACGAGAGCACTTATCGCTTTTTTGTTGGCAGCAGATCAAGAGGACAAGAGCATTTTCTGAGCAAGGGAACACTTATCGCATTGAACAGAGAAACAAGAGCAACCTTTGGTAATCGCTGCAAACA